>LPNX011233362.1:126488-143101 GCA_001517045.1 Pseudotsuga menziesii
TAACTTTCTCAAATTAATAACTTTTAAAAATAAATCATTCTTATACATTTATTTTAATTATAGTTATCTTAAATTTAATAAGAGAACAAATTAAATACTTAACATGAATGTACTAATCTAAAATAATTTTATTTTAGAAATGTCAAATTGTATAATTTTATATGTAAACTTAGAATGAATGCCCTAATGTGAATTTACAAATACAAGATAATTTTATTGTAGATATGTAAGATTGTATATTCTAGAGAATCAAGGTATGACCAAATTTACATAATCTGCTCGATGATTACATAGAGGATGGACAAGAGCATCATGCACATATACAAATTGAATTTGATCGATGGGGAGGTTAACAATAATTCCTCCCAACCACCCGAGTGTAATTGTCATATTATTTAAGTAAAATGAAAATAAATTGAGAAAAAAAGAAATCCACGTTTAAGTAAAAAATAAAATAAATAAAGCCACATATAATTTAGAATAAGAGAATTAAAAAATAGTATTATTTACATCGTGAAATAGTAAGTACATTTAATTTTATATAAACAAAATGTCGTGGAGTAAGACCTCAAACTTGCTTCTCATTGGTCAAGAGCTCATCTTCCTCTAGCATAAGGAGGCCCAAGACCCACACGTGTGTGCACCCTTAAGGACCACTAGTGGGTTATTTTAGGTGAAGTTGATTTTCTTGAATGGTAATGAGTGAACTCGCATTTGTGAATAGTGACATGGGACAACACAAACGAGATATGGGTTATTTCATGTGGAGTGATTTTCATTGAATAATGGTAATGAGTCAACTCTCATTTCCTCAAAGTATGACAACACAACTCAGTTATGATAGGTTTTTCCATCTTAAAAAAAAAGCAAATAACTTGTCTTTATAAATCAAAATGTAAAACAAAATTCCATAAACAAATAACTTTAAAAAAAATCAATTTATTTAATAATATATTTATATTTTTGCTCAATATAGTTTCATGTAACTAGGAGCATTTATGTGGTGCTTAATGACCATTAAGAGAGAGTTAATGATGTCATGGGGGTGCAACGATAGGATGCATCGACTGGTAGGGACAAGGTGGCAACCTTGGTTATAGGGAGCATTAACTGCTCCTCCCTCCTCTGTAACTGGATATGACCAACTTACACTTGTGGAGTTACTCATGGATCTTGATTTCCCTTGGTCCTAGCACCAGGTTGTTCATGCTTCATATGGAGTCTCCTGCAACCATTCTTGTTCATTTCTCTCTAGGGTTCTACTGGCTTCATATCTATGCTTTATTCTACCATAACTCTTGGGATTGTTGGTGGTTTCAGATTAGGGAAGGGAGAATCAGAGTGGTTTCTGACAAGGGTGAAATTTTAGTCATGGAGGGAGAGTGACGACGAGCTCCTAGCCGAATAGGTCATGGACGCCTACGTTGTTCCCAGGAGCATCATAGTCCTGTTTTGCTCGCACCTCACCACTATGATGGATATGTTGATGACCATTCACAACAACTTCAAAGATGTTGAAGAAGACATGCAAGCGTGAATTTTGGATTTGAGGGACATGGTGTAGGTTCTCATCGACTGATGTGTTAATATTGTAGATTTATTTACCTCCCTTTGTCTTTGCTCGCTGCCATTGGGGAGGATCGGATTATTCATTTTGGCCAGGACTTGGAAGTTGGACATTGAATGCATTGTGAGGAGGAAGAAATTCAAGCAATTCCTATAGTCAAGGTCAAAATAAAACACCAAGACAAGGTCGAGGAAGCAGAGCTAATGGTCGAGGAAATCACGACGACCAACACCAGTGACACCAAATGCAAAACTCCGAGCACCATCAATGAGTAAAGCAAGTGTCCGGTAGCAAAACGTTAGGCATGCCATGATTCTAGTGAGTAGCATCTCTCTCTACCTAATTATGGTTTTATTTTGCTTTTGTCCAATGACTTTAGATTTTGATCTTTAGAAGAAATTTGTAGATTTTGTTTTGCTTCAGAACTCCTAGAATGCTCACGCTAAATCACACTCTCTTCATATGTTATATAGCAATTACACGTAGATCGACTTTGTCTATTTTGATTATGGGTTGTTTTCTCCTCTGGAGAAGCCCAACTCTCTTTGTAACTTTTTGTACAAGTTCTATGCTATAATATATATAAATATAAAGTTATTTACATTAATATTTGTAATTGTCTTTATCACTTAACTCACTAAAAGTTTTTTCACCAAAATATGCCTACACTTGCTAGAATCCAGGTAAAGCTAGATTATATAATCCACTCAATAATTGCATAAAGGATTAACAAGAGCCGCCATGTCATTTACAAGAATTGAACTAGGGTGGGAAGGGAATCAAGGAAATATCACACACCCACCAAAAATCTCAACAAACTTCACACACCTAGTAGAAATCTCAACAAACTTCCCGACTTCCGTGAATAGTACGTCTAGCAAACAGTGAACCACACATCCAAGCCATAATATGTCTCAACTAAATTAAACAAAAAATGAATGAAATGAAATCCATTCTATCACCGCAAAAAAACACCAAATCCTTGACCATTATTTCATAATAACTCTAAAAAAAACATGGGTTAATAAATATTTTATCTCCTCATTTTTATAACTTTGTAAGTGAAATGAAGATGGGCTCATAATAATAAAAAATAGCGTACCCCGTCTCAACTGACTCTACTCTCAAGTCCCAATATTTAAAGTAATTTGTTTGCACCCCGAATCCCGATATCGATTTAAAAGGTGTGAGCACTGAGCAGTAGTGAAAGGTAAATGCATTTTGTTTGAACGTTAATAAATGCTTAACTGAATCAAATCAAATCATATTGCCTTTCTACCAACGGTACCTTTAGTCATTCAAATCAATAAGACGATTGGTCAAGTTAAGATGAATATTTAATCATGTAATGTAAAGTGAATTCTCAATCAGAAATTTGAGTGTCATTCAAACGCTTCTCCCAACAAAATCACATATCTGCCTCAGTAGCTGGCAGCCTGGCACCTTCAGTCCTAGTCAGTCATCCAAAGCATTATTGGATTCCTCATCATAATGCTGGGTATGTACGTTGAATATTCGTGAAAAAGAATGAAAAAGCTGAAAATGTTAGGTTTTTCATGATTTGGAATGGACAGAGATACTACACAAGAACTCAATAATATTTATGACAAGGACAATAGTCCCAGACTAAGTGGTCCCGGATTTCTTTTCGCTAAAAAGAAAGTGCTCAACAGGTTCCCACTTCCCAGTCCCACCTCTGTACTAAGGAGACAAAGAAGCAGAATTAAGTGGTGTTCCAACGTCCACTGCTCGCAACTGTGCACACTTACATCTTTTTGGAGATGTACACATCAGAGGAATCTTACATTGATGTTGACTATTGAGATGTGCACGGGAATCTGCATGGGTGGCGAACAGGCGAACAATATTCATTATGCAGCATAGCAATGAATGCTGTGGCGGCTGCAGTGTGGACCGTTGGATCTCAAACAGATTGAGATCCAACAGCTCACACTGCAGCTGCCACAGCATTTATTGCTCTGCTGCATGTAAAATATTTTTTGCCGAACATTAATATGTGGGTGGTACTGTGTACGACTTTTCATTACCATATGATTTGATTTTTTTTAATGAGTAATAAGCACTTGGCAATGTAGTATTGAATGTTGTTGTGTCAAATTTGAAGGGCAGGGTCCCATTTCACTTTGAAGGGCTGTGAGATATTGAACTCTTCATAGTTGACATGTAAAAATAAATCCTTCTTTTCATTTGAAAATGTAAAAGTACATCAAAATTTAAGTTGCTTTAAACACCAGACAGAGTTCAAAAAGTTTTCTGACTTGAAGCACTGTGGTAACACCAAGTGGGGTAACCTCTTATCAAGGCCTGGTCTATGCAAGTAGTTTCAGAAAGGTACATAACATTACAAGAAGAAAGGTACATAACATTACAAGAAGAGAGACCCATAGCAACAATACTATCTGATAATCAACTGGGCATCCTTGTCGATTGAGCATTCCTAATTCGTTCTTTTTAAGGGATGGTTTAAAGGCAGCGAAAGGTAATATAAGTCCAGACTCTAAAGGTCCTCATAAACAAAGAAAACACTAGTGGTTAGGAACTCGAGAGATGCAAAGCCATAGCGAAGCGAACCAACAGGCCTAACCAACATGCCTAAGTCGATAAGGCCAACTTGTGGAATACAATGGTAGTGAACTCTGAGCCAAGACTCCTGATCAGAGAGGGTACACCAACCATCAATGCCATCAATGCCATCACTAGAGAAGAAATAACCAGAAATAATGATCAAAGAAATAATATCAAGGTTATAATATCCATCCTTTGACTTGATTAAGGTTATAATATCAATCTTACCGATTCAAACATAAAAAATATCAGGGACCAAGGTTCACCACTTCTACATAAAACTTTGACAAGATTTTGAGTATATATGTTTTATCATGAATTTTGGAATTTTATCATGAATCTTAGAATTTTACTATATAGAGGTTTAGGTAAATCTCCAAGTTTCTACCCATTTTCAAGATCGTGAAATGACTTGGAAATTTGGAATCCTTAAAAAGTTAAATGAATGGAGTGTCCATAGGAAAAGCCTAGATCTACTAAACATCAAATCTACTGCCACATCAAATCTAATAAACATCAAATCTACTGCCACCGCAGTAAATAGCTTGCAGCAAGCTGAATAGTGCTGAGTCTGCTGACGAAGAAAAAAAAGAAAAAACACTTTAATGTAAACAATTTTTGCCCAAATTGACGACACATTATCAAATGGGCCCTTTCAAATAAAACAACCTTTAATAAACAAATATAGAGCAAATTATTCAAAACGATTACGGTCAAAGAAAAAACACTATATAAACAAAATTTACAATTATTTTATAAAAATAGCAGTATCCTAAGCTGGCTTCTTCGAAAAATAACACTATAAAAACAAAATTGACCAAATTAGAATAATTTTACAATTATTTTATAAAAAAGGCAGTACCCTAAGCTGGTTTCTTCTCATATTTTTCGAATTAGATCAAACATTGAGGATAATTAGTGGAATTGAACTTAATTAGATGCAAGAATAATAAGGATATTGAACTGCAGTGAATTAATTTAGACATTTAAATGTAATTTGAGTTTATTACTTTGATAAGCTTTTTTATTTGATAATTTGTGGTGGAGTCTGAACTATGACTTATATTTACCAGGTTTTTTTATTTGATAATTTGGGGTGGAGAAAATTATAAAAAAAATTACTTTTAACCATTTTTCTTAATATCAAATTTTATCATTATGGAGCTATTTAAATACATTCTGTTACACTAAAAAAATTAATTAGCTTATTGGGCAAGCTTTAATAAAACCTTAGCTTAAAATCCAACAACTTATTGTACAGCTACCTTCCCATTAAAACTTGAGCAGCATGCTAATTAATTTTCACCCTATTACAGTCTCCCTAAGCGGCCTATTTCTCTGTAATAATGACAACTTCCGAACGAATTTGGGTGCGTAACATTGTTTCTTCTCATATTTTTCGAATTAGATCAAACATTGAGGATAATTAGTGGAATTGAACTTAATTAGAAGCAAGAAGAATAAGGATATTGAACTGCAGTGAATTAATTTAGACATTTAAATGTAATTTGAGTTTATTACTTTGATAAGCTTTTTTACTTGATAATTTGTGGTGGAGAAAATTATAAAAAAATTACTTTTAACCATTTTTCTTAATATCAGATTTTATCATTATAGAGCTATTTAAATACATTCTGTTACACTGAAAAAATTAATTAGCTTATTGGGCAAGCTTTAATAAAAAGCTTAGCTTAAAATCCAACAACTTATTGTACAGCTACCTTCCCATTAAAACTTGAGCAGCATGCTAATTAATTTTCACCCTATTACAGACTGGTGGTCTAGAGTTGGTACTTTGGTGCTTTTCATAACATGGTTTTTTTTTAAAGAAATGCCTTTTTCTATTGAAAAAAATAGCTATGCTATTTAAAAATGACCTAAGTAGAACTAACAGTTGAGCCAATGGCTATGTTGTTTAAAAATGAATTGAGTAGAACTAACAGTTGAACCAGTGGTTAAAAAAATGTGCGGTCTATGTGGAGATCATAGGGTTGCTCGGTAAAAGCCACTGGATATAATTTTGATAAATTGTAAAGTTCTCAAGCTTTAAAAAAAATAACCACTCATGATAAATTGCAAAGTTCTCAAGCTTAAATAAAAAAACTACTCATTTCAATTTCAACTAAATTTCACTAGTTTTAATTTCCAACTCATGATGTAAAAAATAAAACTATAAATAAGAAACAAAATCAAATATTATTTTGTTAAATTTATTTTTTTAACTTTAAAATAAGAACGCCTTATATATTTTTCAGACAAGAATATCACAAACATGTTGTAGGACTCGGGAGTGGATTTAATTAAATACTTTGGATATTAGGTTTTCACTTCGAAATATATCGAAGACACCTAATATTATTTAATTTCTGAAAGAAATTTCTTGAGATTCTGGGATCTTCCGAATGAGGTTTCCTGAAAGAGTTTGAAACCATTTTCGCATCTAGAATTTAGGGACATTTTACTGAAGAGTAGAATTTGCTTTATAGATTAACCAATACTAGGCTGAGCACTTCGCACGACAAAGTAATATTTAGGTTATAAATAAAACCAATAAATAAATAAAAACCATACAACATCCAATCCGTACAAAAGCTCTCATAATTACTGAGATTTCCCACATTCAGTCGGAGACATAATCACAGACACTCACGCCTAATGCTCTCAGCTCAAAACCCTATATTCTTAACTGCGCACATCCATGTTTCACTTCTTAAAATTCAGAAATAAAAAAGAAGATAAAAAGATCATATAATACATATTTCAAATTTACACTCTCCCTAAGCGGCCTGTTTCTCTGTAATAATGACAACTTCCGACAAATTTGGGTGCGTAGCATTGTTTCCTGACAGGTTGTCTTGTGATTTGATATTGAGTAAGCTATCTACCAGAGTCCGGAGTCTTGCTTACCTTTCCTTTATTGTAAGTCTTTAAGAAACATAAAGGAATATAGAGGGTTAATAACTAAGGTGCTGACACCTGGTAAAACATTATGGATTTTTTTTACCACTGCCATAAATAGATTTTAGAGTCAAATTCTCAATTTTCTGCTACTCTCTTAATAGATACTAATATATACCCAGTGCAACACAAGGTTGAGTCCAGGAGGTAAGCTTCCTATTGCATTCACAATGGCAAAGTAATTTATCATTCAATCAGAGGCGTGGGTTATATTTTTTTTTCTCACCGGTTGCAGTGCAGAGCATACTTGAATCATCTCACCTCAGCTTCTATATTCAGCGAGGGTTTTCACTTTTCCTGGGCCAATTGAATCAATAGTTGTTGTCAGTAACTATGAGAAGGTTTTGGTGGATATTCTGCAACGAGTATTGAAAGAGGTAACATACGAGGGTCTAGAGGTTTATGCAAACCCAGTTGAGCTGGACGATGTATCCTTTAGTCTCCCTGGTTTTGAGTTGTAAACATTTTATTTGTTTTATTTTGGAAACCCACAATTTACAAGGAACTAACATTTCATAGACTGTACAGCGCTGCCCTTTCTAAATCATGACTCACGACTCACATCATACATGGTATTCGATTGTATTGTTGCCTTGACCGAAGGTAGGTAACTTATTCGTGACTGGTTGATGCTACTGATGCACCTCTGCCCTAAATTGCAACAGGTCGAGCCTCAATGGAGGCATTTGGGGCGGTTTGTTCACTGTATATGCAGCTAGGCCAATGAACCCTGTCCTTACAGATAGAGTTGGACATTGAACACAACTAGGACAACAAATAATGTTGGGACTGACGAATTAATATCATTTTAATTTAGGGCCAACATTAACCAGCTTGATGCTTGAGATTCAACAATTGTCATATTAAAGCCTGCACCAGGCTGGTTAACTTGATGGATTATTTGGGGCCGGCCTTTACGTCTTCCATTTTGTGTAGTCTATTATTGATCGTGCCATAACTCAAGTCTGCAAACAACTTAGGACTCAGGACTCAGGAGCGTGGGACGAAATTGCAAGGCACGCCTGGTAAAATAGATTTAAAAGGACGCCTGGTAAAACTCATTACTTGACATTACACTGTAACCCTCCATGGAGAAACCACAGTGCAAATCCCAAGACAACCACCCGTCGGCCGCTAAGTCCATATTAAGCAATCCATCTATAAACTTTAAATGAAGCCGTGGGAAGCCCTAAAAAAAACAAATTTGAAATCCAGAATAAGATGGATAAAATAGTGTACATACCTGTAACTTCATTTTTCTGCTTAGCCGAATCACATTCACCAGTTCTTGCTTCACTTATTTCGATTCCGAGTGATCCCAGGCTCCCAGAGTCCCTGCAAATTGGTTTGTTCTGGGCCGTTTAGAGCTTCCAACTGCAAATTGAAATGGCTGGGCAGTGGGTGGGCTGACTCCTTGATCTTCGAACAGCCGGACCAAAACACAAACCTGGAACTCCCCTGCACCAGCAACTCGAAACCCCAGGTCCAAAATGCAACTTTCCAACAACAGACTCCAATCTCCCTTGACCAGCCAGAACAACACGTTACACAACCTCTCCAGTTCAACAATTCAAACAAGAAACCCCACCAAACAGGAACTCTCAACAGTGGAAACTTAGACTGCAATTCCCATCCATAGGAAACCGCTCCAGGTCGTAAATGCAAGATTGAACCCCAATTTCCTTCCATGGACCAGAATGCAACTCCTCTAGTCCAACAATTCCAGCGAAAAATGTCACAACTCACAAAAGAATAAACCCGTGAACAAGGATCAAATAAAAGCCAAATGAAAACCCTAAATTCTAATCCTATGCAAATTGCCAATTTGCAATCCATATTATCTATTCCAAATTCCAATTTCGTCGAAATTGTACCCAGTTACCAGTACCCACTGGGCCACTACTACATTGATATCACAACACTGCAGCCTATAGGATACATTTAAAACCAGAACAGTGGAAGCTGTGAGCGGACTCGTCACTCGGGGGAGGAGTTAATATGAAATGATAGATCACCGATTCACCAAATTACCAATTTAGTGATTAGCCTGATTCACCGAATCATTTCACCATGTATAATGTATTAATATTATGTATTTCAATTTTCAGGTGACAGGTGTCACGGTTGATGGGTTCCACTGTCCACATGGCACAAGCCTCGGCCCCAACTGCCCCAGACTCAGCCCACTAAAAAACTATTGATGGGCAGATTTTGGATAAGCCCTTTTAGCAAAATTTTAAAAAACCTTTGACAGTTTCATGATTGACGGGCGTATTCACTAATTGAATTTATTTTGCATGTTAAAAAAAATTTCGGTCTTCTATGACGGGTAGAAGGGTCCTTGACAGGCCTTGAAGGCTTCAAATTTGGAGCCTGGTTGTGAGTGTTTTTGTTGGTAGTTGGATGTCTAATTTATTTTGAGATCGAAGAGCCAACAAAACATGGCAAGAGCTAACGATTGAGCTGCAGAGTCTTAAATGACTCTGTCAGCTCATGGATCTCTATGAGCCTATCCATAGCATCATGGAGCTCCAACACCTGCAATCTTTGGGAAACGTCCTTTCTCAATGACTTACCTTCTCAGCTAGGCAACATACCTTCTCGACTGGAACTTGCAGGCGCCGACAAATATAAGGAGTTAAGAAATAGTCACATGCTCATGGTATTTTATCGTTTTTCCCATTCCATTTCTTTACAACGTCTTTAATGAAGTGGAAAGCTATAGATATTGTTATTTATAGATAAGTTTTTATCAATAATAGAAGGACGAGATTGACAAAAGACTAGATTTGTGACTAAATGGGGATCCTATGCATATAAGATCATTGTATATGGGAATAAGTTGGCTTAGTCCTTCTATTGTGGAGGATATGACATTTGAAGGTTGTATAAATAAATATCTTTGAAATAAAATCATATACAAGAATCCAAAGAAAATTGACGTGTAAAGACATTTGTAGATAATGTATGTTGACTTTTAAGATAAAATGTAAACAAGTAGGTTATGTGTTAGGTTCATGTTTTCAATACTAAATATGTTAGTGGCTCAACTTCACATTATATGTTATTACTATTCACATGCATCGCATGCATATTTTATCATCGATTAGATAATGCATAGAGTTTACTTCCAACAAACTTAACTTGTGATTGTGTCACATGTTCAATTTAAGTTTTCCACATTTTCGTGGTTCTCAAACTTCGATGCACCAAATCAAATTAATAATAATATTTAGATTTAGAGTCATAGTCCAAGGGTGTACCTAAGAAGGTCGTAAACGCAGTGAAATAACATAATAATGGGAAGGAGGGGAAATATATTAATGGTGAGCTGATGTTGTATACCGATCTGGATGGATCTAAGTATGCGCTTGTAGGGTGGTGAGCTGACGTTGTCTGATCATCCGATCTGGGCGGATCTAAGTCGACGCCTGCAGGTTCCAGTCGAGAAGGTACGTCGCCCAGCTGAGAAGGTAAGTCATCGAGAAAGGACGTTTCCCGAAGATCGCAGGTGCCGGAGCTCCATGATGCTATGGATGGGCTCATAGATATCCATGAGCTGACAGAGTCATTTAAGACTATGCAGCTCAATCGTTAGCTCTTGCCTGAATCCTAATCCTGAATCCTGATCCCAATTTCCTTGCTCTTCGTGCTAAAATGGCAAGAGCTAACGATTGAGCTGCAGAGTCTTAAATGACTCTGTCAGCTCATGGATCTCTATGAGGGAAAGAGCTAACGATTGAGCTGCAGAGTCTTAAATGACTCTGTTAACTCATGGATCTCTATGAGCCCATCCATAGCATCATGGAGCTCCGGCACCTGCGATCTCCGAGAAACGTCCTTTCTCGATGACTTACCTTCTCAGCTGGGCGATGTACCTTCTCCACTGGAACCTGAGGGGAAATATATTAATGGTGAGCTGACGTTGTTTGATCAACCGATCTGGGCAGATCTAAGTCTGCGCTTGCAGGGTGGTGAGCTGACGTTGTCTGATCATCCGATCTGGGCGGATCTAATTCGGCGCCTGCAGGTTGCAGTCGAGAAGGTACGTCGCCCAGCCGAGAAGGTAAGTGATCGAGAAAGGACGTTTCCCGGAGATCACAGGTGCCGGAGCTCCATGATGCTATGGATGGGCTCATAGAGATCCATGAGCTGACATAGTCATTTAAGACTCTGCAGCTCAATCGTTAGCTCTTGCCACAAAACATTCATAGTACAATTTTGCATTGTTAAATAGTTATTACTCCCCATAATTATCAGATAACAAGTTGACACTTTCTCCATGAGGTAGACTAATGAGGTAGATGTATAGTCTAGTCATAAAGAAAGGAAAAAAAAAACCAAAATAAAACAAGCATTTCACAAACATCAAAACTAAAATCTAAAATCTGCATGGTATAATCTTTACGTTAAATATGCTCTACGGATCACTCTACCCAATTATATTTTCTAAGCAGAGCTTGAAATCGTTTTTACTTTTTATGGTGTTTCTAGTGTTTCATACAAATAATTGAGCAAATTCAGTGTAAATATTTTATTTTCATCCTTATTTTAATAGAATTAATAAGAACTACTTGATTGAATTAATAAGAACTACTTGATTTATATGAAATGTAAAAGTAAACGAATTGATTAATACATTGATATGGTAACCTTATATAGATGAGGTTATGGTAAAAATTAATTTAGTTTATATAATATATTTTAAAACTAAACTTAATGTGTTAGTTTAAATAATTGAGAACTGTTTACATTAACAAAAGGTTTTAGCGTCAAATTTCACAACACACAAATATTTGATCCCATAAATATTCTTCTACATAAATTATTCCATGTTAATATACACTTTTCCAAACTCAACCAACCAAAAACTTTGATCTTGAAAGAGGCTTACCAATTGCAAAAAATCTCGATTTATTACATGTCTTATATTAAAAGAGGCATTCGTGAATTTAGATGAGCTCACCATAAAGAGTATTAATTAGGACCCTTTACAAATCCAATACAGATATAAATATGAATGGACACTATCTATTTCCATACTTGAAAACTTGTGGTCGAGCTCACGCTTATTTACCTGCAATGGTTACCGTTAACTCTGGTTAGAGCAACATCAAGTAAAGTTTACCCTTGTATATAAAGTTATAATAAAACTAAATAATTTTGTAAATGATAATGGTCGTAAAACTTTCATAATTTGTTGTTGAGGTTTAAATATGTTGTGAAATAGATTGCACAATAGTGAATCATTTCCACTTAGTTGTGTAGGTTGCATTAATGTTTTAATATTACATGTTGATGTTGTGTGGGTGATTGCTCCATGTAATCGTGCAAATGGTTGTTAGTCAAATAAAAGAAAAACAATCCCTCTAAGAGAGGTCTATGTAGTCCACACTAGACGCCAAATGGATTGAAGAATAAATGAGAACAACTCTTGGCCCTTGGACGAAGGTGGAAAGGGGGCTTGGTAAATGCTAAACAAAAGAGAAGAGGTGAGCTATGAGGGAGGTCTAGCACACATCGAGCAACATAACCTTGCTCTAATTTCTTCTTACAATGAGAACTCCCAGGGCTTCCTTTTATAGGCCAAATGGTGGCCAAGAGACAACAAGACCTAAATGTGAACCCAATGATCTATGATCTAGCTCCAAAGTATTCAAAGGTGGGCCATTCAATAAACCCAATTGTGTGAGGAGCCAAAACTTGAATTTTTGGAGGTAATGGAGCTTTCATGAGTCTTTCAAGTGTGCCATGACTCATGGGTGGTTGAGATCTTTCCTTTTGTGTTAGTTGTGCAGATCTCAAAGGGAAATCACTACTCGTGTGGTTGTTGAACTAGTGGTGTGTGCGGTAGCGCCTATAAATAGACAATTTGTCATGCGGTATTTATTTTGACTGCTTTTAGGCATTCTTCGACTCATGTTGCTTCATGGATCTTGTGAGGATGTCTTTGGTGGGATGTATGCTATATGTTGTTGATGCTTTATTGTGTAAAATTACAAAAAATGTTGCATGTGTGCAAGATTTAAGCATTAACAGATGTCCCCTTATGTGTGATGTTTGGAGGGTACCGTAGGAATGATAATGCATCACCGTTTCTTTTGTCTTCTCTCTGTGTTCTTGTGTGAAAAATAGGTGGAAAAATAGGGACTTCATAAGGGGGAAGTTTGTTCTGGAACAAAGAGTGTTGTTTTATACAAATGAGGTGGGCATACCAATGCTTGTGAAGATCTGCTAGAGAGGCTACAAAATGAGGAGATCGAGGGGTCAACTCATAAAAATGTTGGGACATGAATGAAGAGATACTCACTCCATGTGAGATTACATGATCCTAAAAATGATGTTACTGGTGTCAAAGAAGTGAAACTATGGAAGATCATGAAAGGACCATGGGGGCGGGGGACCAGAATAATGGTGAAGTCACTAAATGAGGTACTTCACTATACCATATATGCTGCTACTATGAGTTGCAGATGTGAACACTACTTCCTTCGAAATGCACAACTCCCCCTAATGTGATAGATGTGTTGATGTCGAGCATAGGGGAGATCACTAGGTTACGGAGTACTAATGAATCTCCCTATGTAGTTTGAGGTGGTCCCTTATATTGATTGAAAGGGATCCCAAGGCACCCTATGACCACTTCAACTCTCATAATAGAAGGAATTAATGTTGATGAGAGCTGAAGGACATGATAAGATAAGGGCTTTATCCTACGAACCATGATAATCTTGTACTCAAATGTGGGACTGATTGAATTGACACAAGAATGGATGATATGCATGAAGCTCATAACTTCCTTTGATCTATGTGTACTTGGGGATTAACTAATGGTAGAATCTCTTCAAAACATAGGCATAGAGTGTAACGGAGGGAGACAAACTGTAGATGAAGGTCTCTGTTGGGGACACATTACGAAGGAAATGGTGATTGACAAAATGTTAGATTTTTAATGGTTATAAAAGATGTTAAAATATTTAACATCATAACACCATAACCATAGGATCACTAAAATATAGACAAGTGCAAAATAAAAGAAAGACATGAGAATTTTATCCCGGGAAACCCTAACATGAGAAAACCCTGGGAATTTTACTCGAACGCTTCTCTTATGTAAGGTTTAATACTAGAGGCATATGTCTGGAGATGATGAACATCCGTTAATTCTAGTACTTACGTTGCTAAGGCTTCCCACTCATATGTGTATTCTTCCATGTCGCCTTTTTGTTGTAACCTAGTAATTTTTGTGAAAAAAACCTTTTTTGTCACATGTTCAAATCGTTTGAAAAAATCATTTTTGAATGTGTCCCAGCTATAAGAATATATGTGTGTCGTCTTTTTCCACCACATGTACCAATTATACACCTCACATTCGATTTGCATGGAGATGTATTTAACCTTCTCATTGTTAGATAAAATTTCGTGAATGTAAAATAATTCCTCAGCTTTATTGATCCATGCGACACTTTGTTTTTTCTCACTATAGAATTTGGCTAATTCCAAATTGAGTTTCCTCGAGTCTCCCCCCATTGATTACATTGCATACCAATATTATTTTTTATGACTAATTTGTTGCAATTTCCACTTTCAAGGAATTTGATTGATGATTATTTGTTTCGGCTGAATCACGACATGAGTGGTCTCCCTTCGACAAATCAACATTTTTTTAGGCATCTCTATCTTTAAAGAACTGCATGATTTTATCTAGCCCTTCTTAAAAATATGTTTTCATTTAATCTCTTGCCTTCCTCATCTCCCATGAGACTGTTGTAACAACTTCATATTGCACATGTCATGATATCTCTTATGTTCCTTCTCATAACTCTGTTTCAATTTGATATAGTCTGTGTTGGAGTTTGTACAACTTCAAAATCTATTCTTATTGTTCATGTATTGTAACTCCTATAGAAGATGAACTTATTGTAATCATTCATAAAAACCCTAGAAGAACAATGTAGATAATGGGGAGAAAAGAAAGCAAAAGAAAAGACAAATTAAATTATAAAATATAAATTATATTGTCCCCCCAACAAGTCTTCCCTAGTTAAATTATTAGTGGAAAATATTATAAATACGAACCACCCCACCTTATTATTCCACGCAACAGTAGCATAGCAACACAATGAAGTTCACATTTTTCTAGGAGAGAGAGAAGTTCACATATACTGCAGAAGAAGACTGTTTTCAAGGTTCCTATATTTGGAAATCTTTTCCATATTTCCTCTTTCTTCTTCATTGTACTTTGTTCTCATAATTATCATCTCCAGATGAAGGTTGTTGGGTTTTCTCCCATTTGGGTTTCCCATGATAAAAATACTCGTGTTATTGTTTTGTGCTTTGTATATATTCTAGTGATCCTATTGATAAATACAATTAAGATATACTGCTATAATGTTATGAAAATATAACATGGTATCAGAGAAGTGTTAAAAGAATCCATTACCAGAACTCTGTCGGAAACCTATCAGAACTAGGGTTTCATCTTTCAAGGACTTCACTAAACCTTTTGGAAGAAAAATAGACTTGGGAATTTCTCTCTAAGGAGGGCACAACTTTTGGTGAAGACAGAATTCAATTATGAGAATTTTTAAAATTTTGACCTATTTCTACAGGTGCAACAGAAATTAGGGTTTCAGTTTTTTACGTACTCCATGCATAGTTTTGGTTCGAATCTACCTCTTATCAACTCACCTCTCTAGGGTGCATTTATCTGTGGAGTCAGTTTTCCAAAACTCCAACCTTCTGTTTTGACCTAGTCTCTGCTACGGTTTCAGATCTAGATCTACAGTCAAGATGATTAGCATGAAGGTTGAAGATCATCTAGCAGGAGCTTCCAAATTCATCCCCCAGAAGCATAAAGTTCTTATCATACTAGAATAAACTAACATATTATAGTGTGTAAATGAAAAGGTCCCAGAACTAGAAGCAAGAGAAGACAAACCTTGTTGGGGGAAGGATGATGCCAAAGCAAGAAGGATTTTGGTGGACTCAGTTAGAGACTACTTGGTTCCTCAGATATCGGAAAATACAATAACAAGGAAGATGTTCAAAACCTTAAAGAATCTATTTGAACACAATAATCTCAATGTGACCCCCACATTGAGGACTAAACTGTCGAATATGCAGATGACGAAGTGCGAGAATATTGCCTCATATTTCAGTAGGAGCACCGAACTCTAGGACAAGCTAAAGTCCAATGGAGACAATATTGAAGAAAAAGATCTTGTTATGACCACCTTAAATGGTATCCCACCATATTCGGAGTCTTTCATCCAAACTATAAGTGGTCGAACCAAGTTTCCCAAATTTGATAAGTTATGGGCAGAATGCACACAGGAAGAAACGAGAATCACAACACACCAAAGACTTCATGGTGCCCAAACTGAGGAGAATCAAGTGTTCATATATCATTCCAAGAAAGGAAAGGGAAGGGGAAGGAAGCCCTTCGATCACAAGCATCAAGATAAGAGATCAAGTCCCCCCCCCCCCCCCCCCCCCCCCC
>LPNX011233362.1:143230-156063 GCA_001517045.1 Pseudotsuga menziesii
GTTCAATCAAAAGGAAGCATGAAGATTCAACTGTTGATGCAGAAGAAGAATCTCCTCACAACGAGCCAAGGAAGGATGATCATTCTGAGTTTTTCTTCTAAGAATTGATATGAAGATCTAGACTGTTATGATCATCAAGCAAGAATATGAAGACCATTCGACTCTGAGAGTGGGATCCCACCCAAAAAACTATAAAAGATAAGTATTTGATTTTACACACTCTAGTAGATTAGATCTTGTTGTTTTTTAACATGTTTTACACAGATCTACATTTCTAAATTCAGGTAGTTAAATAGCCTGCCATGCTGCACAACACATCTAGGATGATGAATCCTTTATAACATACTGGAGTAGTACAAATTCTTAATGGCATGCTATAATGGATACCATAAGCATCCAAATAATGGCCTTATGTGTGTTGTGTCAAAGCATTGACTAAAAGGTTGCCTACATTGTTTTGTTAATACATTGATTATGAAATATCATTAACCATCTGATGAGATTTGACTTGTAGGGAATGCCATGATTTACAAGGACAAGTGATCCCATTGATATACAGATGGAATAGAAGAAAAAATAATTTAGAAGCATGTATTATGACTCTCATATCCAGAATGATCTCATGTAGAGACTTGGTGATCAGAAGCGGAAATCTTCTACGAGTGTCAGTCTATCTGTGGCTTCAACAAGATTTGCTCAATTGACTTCTGAGAGATAGAGGGAGTTACCCATAAAAGACAAGGATTCTAATCTATTACATATGATAGAAGCATGATGTCACTGCTCTCGTGACTTGAACAAGACAATTAAAGGATCCTTGATGAACTTGGTCATCACCGGGATGGATAATTACTTTCCACTTTGCATTCACATTCCCAAGTTAGAACCTTGAGGAAAGAAGGAAACATTCATGGGATATTTCAAATATTCAAAGGATTACAAAATATACATCCTTGGATCGAGACAAATTGAATTCAGTCGATATGTAACTTTTGACGAAGAAACGACTATCCAAAAAGGAAGAGGACCATATATGGAGATCGATGACGATGAAGAGATGAGATCATATCCCCTCCAAACATTAATAGGGAGTTTAACAAAATGAATAATTGATCCGGTTGAGCCTAACGATGCTCCCATAAGATATCACAGTATACCAGAAAAGACCCAGATGGGCATGACATATTTTTGCAGAATACCATGAAGCTCCGCATGGAGTAGATGGGACCATTGAAAAATACAAGGCCAGATTTTTTTCCAGAGGGTTCTCTCAGAAAGAGGGAGTCGATTATGATGAGACAATTACTCCTATGTATTGATATACTTCCATCAGATCGATCATTGCTATTACATCAACAATGGGATGGAAGTTGTATCAGATGGATGCCAAGACATCCTTTCTCAATGATATTGTTGATACATTACTTCTTGAGATTAGAAGTATGGTAAAGGGAGAAGAAGATTTTCCTAAGACAATATATACTAAAGAGATTCAAAATGTTGGACTGCAAGTCCATAGCTACTCTAATGGATGCAAATTTGAAGAAGTTGAAAGGTTCTAATTCAGATTCAAATTTGATCGATCCCACTATGTATCACTAGTAATTGGGTCCTTGATGTATATGACAAACACCAGACCAAATATATATTTTTTCTTCTGTGAATGCCCTCAGTCAGTTCAAGTGTGAACCGAGGCAGATTCAATGGAGTGCTGCAAAACATGTGCTCAGATACTTATGTGGCACTGTGGGATATGATCTACGAGAGAATTCATATTATGATTTTCGATTGCAAGGTTTTACAGATTCATATTGGTTTGCATGCACTACAGACATGAAGAGAACTTCAGGATGTTGTTTATGTTTGAGTTCTACAGTAATTTCCTAGTACAATAGGAAGTAGAACTCAGTATCTCTTTGTACTGCAAAGGCCGATTATATGGCTGCAAGTTCAACAACCTGAGAAGCAATTTGGCTTCATAAACTTCTTGTAGGATTGTTTGGCCAGATTCCAGAGGCAACTGTGATTCATCATGATAACCATGGTTGTGTGCAATTTCAGTGAATCCTGTATTTTATGACAAGTCGAAGCACATAGAGATTTAGTATCACTTCATACATGATATGGTGCAGAAAGGTGTGGTCGAGCTCTAATATATTTCGACAGACGACCAGACAGTAGATGTTCACACCAAGCCTCTTCCCAAGATGAATCTTGAATACTTCCACAGAAGACTTGGAGTAGAAGAGAATATATCCCTCCTTCAGAGAGAGATATGACTGAGAGACATTTACCATACTTTTTCCTAGGTACCTCTACTTGTCCGGGTTATCATCCAAGTATGGGAGAAATACCATCGGCAAATGAGATGGACATGTAGTAGATGGTTGAGTTCACACACATTCCTCTGCTCGTCGAGGTGATCAGCCAGGTATGGGAGAAATACCATCAGAATATTATTTGGATAGGTAGTGGATGGATGTGTGATTTCATAAACATCTCTACTCGTTTATGTTTTCAATCGGGTATGGGAGTAACCCATCGACAGATGAGACGAATAGGCATTAGATGTTTGTTCACATCTACTCATTCAGGTTCTCAGCTAGGTATGGGAGTAACTCATCGGCAGATGAGACGAATAGGAATTAGATGGTCGTGCACATTTACTCGTTTAGGTTCTCATCCATGTATACGAGTACCCCATCGACAGATGAGATGAGCATGTAGTATATGGTTGTACACATTTTCTCATCTAGGATCTCTATCCAAATATGGAAGTATTCCAACGGTAGTAGAGATGAATAGGTAGCAAGAGATTTTCTCCCAGACATCTAAATCAAACAAATTCATAAAGACAACCTTCAATATGTTTAGAGATGATAGAGACATTATATATGTACAGTTGAAACCCAGATTATTGTGAAACTTATGAAGATCGAAGAATACCTTCCTTATTGAGAGGGACTGTTGGAGTTTGTGCAACTTTAGAAGCTATTCTTATTGTTCTTGTCACTACAGAAAATCCTGGAATTAACATCCCTTTTTAGTGTAATTTTTTTTTACATTGAGTGGTCAAACTAGACGCTAAATGGGGCGCGTCATGGCCAAAACTTAAAGCATATCAAAGAACATCTTTTTTTGCTTCCTAGATAGCATTCTTAATGATGTCCAAAATAGTGTCTAGTTTTTTGCTTCCAGAACAACGTCCAACTTTGCTTCCTAAACAACATCGAGGTTTTCTTCCTAAATAACATCATATTTTGCTTCCTAGTGAGTGTCTGATTTTGCTTCTTAAATGAAATCCCTGTTAGCACCATATTTCCATCCTTAATAGCACCATGTTAGCATCCAAATTAGCATCCAATATTGCATCCATTTTTGCTACAACTTTAGCATCCCATTTTGCACCATGTTTTACTTCCAAATATGTGTCAATTTTTGCTTCCAAATTTGCACCAATTTTTTCTTCCTTTTTTGCAACGTGTTTTGCTACCAAAATGATGCCAAATATTTCTTCTATTGCTGCACCATATTTTTCTTCCTATGTAGTGCCATGTTTTGCATCCAACTTAACGTCTTATCTTTCTACCATATCAATGCCATGTTTAGCTTCATCATTAGCGCCACGTTTTGCATCCTTTTTAATGCCTAGTTCCGCATCTTATTTTGCTACCATATCAACGTCATGTTTGGATTCATCATTAGTGCCACGTATTGCATCCTTTTTAATGCCTAGTTTTGTATCTCTCATTTTTGGTATATACAATTTTTGGTCATTTTGTTTGGTCACTTATCTCTCATTGTTTGGTCACTTATATCTTATTTTTTTATTACTAATTTCGTTGTTTTTAACCAATATTATAATATCATTAGGGCATGGAGGAATCGAACCAACAACCTCTTTCTTGTAAGGAAGGTGCTCTTCCATTGAGCTAGCACCGTTTAAGAATTTGGGAACCTAACTTACAAAGTCCTCTATAATGGTAAAAAGGATCAATACACAAATTTGAGTATCTAATGGTCGGCAAAGGATGATAGATTGTATAAGTTCACAATATATGATTCAAGATATCAGTTAAATAATTATAACATTTATGGGCCGTTAAATATTCAACAATGGCATATCATGATGCTTACAACTCAAAAGATAAATGTACCTTCATCAACTACAACTATACGGTTATCTTTTCCTGGCAATATTTCACCACAATTAGAAATATTAACTAGAACAATAGGTCTTCCTTGATCTTTAGTTGATAACAGCTCAATTTTCTTCATTACATATATTACATCTATTTCACTAGCTTTCTTTAACATGACTAGCAGCGCTCCATTTCTTAAGATAACAAGGGACTACTATATATAGGAATTGGACTCATGTATATACTATGTATCAAGGAGGAAAATAGGTCTCAGAAGGAATGATCAAGCCAACTATAAAGGTCAAGAAGCTTCCCAAAAGGAAAAGTCTTCATCCCATGACATAATCAGAAAGACTACTCCATCAAGTCAGAATCTTTTACTCAGGTACAAAGTATATTTTCATGGTCATTGTTATTCTTGCAATCATTTTGGGCATAAAGTCGTAAACTGCAGAGATGATCAAGTTTGAGCTAGAAATGGTTACATGGTTTTATTTAATGTTCAATGTTACAAGTGTCATAACTATGGTCGCATAGCAAGAAATTGTGGAAGTATAATGGATCGCATTGATGAGTGCTTCAAATTTCACAACTATGTACATATTGCACAAAATTGTGGCATGACAAGGTCTCATAGGCCAAGACTCACAAAAGTATGGAAAATAAAATCTGAAGTACAAAGAAAGAAAGACGAGGAAAATCTCAAACTCAAACTCAATCCAACAAATGAAAGAAGAATGTCGAAAGAAGAAGGTTTCTCTGTTGCATGCCTGTTTTAGACTAGGGATGATTTTAAGGAAGCATACTTATTTAAAAGTGTATAAATGTTGGCGAATATTACCAATTCTTAAAATGCCAACTATAAAATGATTGGCGATATGTTTCAAAAAAGTATTTTAATTTCCAAGGATTTTTTATCATTTATATAATAATTTGGTGATTTTTAGGGTGGAAAAAATTTACCCCATCAAAACTGGGCGAAATAGGGCTTCAAAAAATGCAAAATGGTGAATCTTTTTTGGGAGAAAAACATGGAAAAATAGCCCACTGGGCTAAAATTCGCCCCTAAAATTATCCCTGTTTTAGACTACTCACAGTGATCAATTGAGATAGTCCTGAGCAATGAAAGAGGTGCTCAAATATAGAGCATAGTGCAAATATAATCCAGAATAAAAGGAAGCATGAATTGAAATCTGAAAAAGAAGCAAAAAGGCACCAGACCAGCAAACACAACGTATTAGCTATTATCAATGAGGGGTTTTATTTTTAAAAAGGAATTATATATTAGGACTTAAATTCACTAAGGATAATAGATACAACTCACTGGTTTTTGAGGTTCTTTTTGGTTTATATTTTGACCATTTGTGGCCAATTCCAATTCCTATGTTCCCAAATAGATCAATATATATTTGTTTCCTTCTTGATACTTTATCGAGTAGAAATTTTTGACCATCTATTAGAGGATGAGATTGACACAAAAACACACATGGTTTGGCCATTTGCTCTTTGGTTTCTTCAAAGCATGGTCCTTTGATCTTACTTGAATTATGTTGTTCTTTATGTTTTGAATATTGACTCTGTGTTGTTATCTATAATCTCTATGAGATATTGTTGTCATAGGACCTGTTTATATAAAATTTGATGGATTATGTGCATTTTGATCTATAATATTATCTCTGGTAGTAATATTATTCCATGGTGGTTATTTTCTGAATATTATCCTGTGGTGCATATAGGCTGACAATGATGAGCTTTGAAGATCTCTTGGTACACCAGTTTTACTGCACCAGAATGTTGTTTATGTGAAATATCTCAGGTTTTGTTGATTGTCTTCAACGCTGAAAGGTGACAACACTAACCAAGGCCGTTCAAATAATCAACTACTTCAAATGGTGGGGATAACATAGGTGTAAAATTTCTCTCTACATTTCTTTTTTTTGGTTTTAGGATTTCCCACTCTAGTTTTTCCAAATCAATAGCTACTAGATCTAGGAAACATTTAGGCAAAAAAACCTAGAGTTAATTCTGAAAATTGACATCGCAGTCTCATTATAGGAAATTTGTAAAGTAAGGTTAATAAAAAATTTGATTTTCTTCATTTAGTGCTTATGGTTTACGCACAGGTTAACAGAGTTTGACCATGATCATAATTTTTAAGTGGGAGACAATAGTGATTCCTTGGATAGGTACTTTGCAAAAGAAACCATAGATATCCATTCCTTAAAATAAATATCATATATTTCTACTATGTTTAAAGGCTAATAAGTAATTACTTAGTTCACATGCAAAATAGAGAGGGAAAAATGCATATACATTGTCGTGAGACAGGAAAATTGCCTAAGTGACTCTATGTTTTTGTTTGGGAAAAAAAAACAATTCATGTTTAAAAACATAAGCATTTTAGGGATTTAAACTTTCATAAATTAAACAAAAAGTATCGGCAAATAAAATACATAGATTCAAATCTACAAAATGGGCCCCTCACCTTGACAAAGACAACACTGAATGTATGAAAATCCCTCGCAGCCTAGAAAAATGGCAGGAGACTATTTTCAGGAATGGCACATAGAATGAAAAACGTGTTTCTTCAGTTTTTTTTTAGTTTTTATTAATATACTGGCTACAAAAATAATTTAAATGGTGGAAAATGAAACAAGTTTCCAAACAGGAAAAATAGCTAAAAAACTAACGTGGAGAGCTTCCATACACTTATACCAAGATTTTTCTCTTGGAAGCATAGTATTATATCAAATGTAGAATAAATGACTCCAATTTCCATGAAATCTACATCTGTTACATCACATAAATATCATGCTCCTTGTATGAACTTATTAAGCCTGTGTGCATTTGTCCTATGAAACTGAAGCCTGCTGTGTATTCATATAATGATTTTCCCATTTACATCATAATAATAACACCACACTCAGCAAAATTAAACAAGTAATCATCCCATCAAGTAGCATGCAAGCCGTATATGGCAAGTCTAGCACAGAAAATACCCTACAGAAAAAAATACTGGCAGGTGATGCATACATAATAGATTTTAAACACAATAGTAAAAAATGAAAATGATTCTAGGAACAAGTTTGAAATATCTGACAGCAGACTTAATCATCCGAATGAAATTTGTATACAAATAATGATTAGGCAGCTATGTTACGGAGGGAAATTCATATGGCTTGGGGTACCACAACAGACAGCTTGACTCCAGAAATCAATCCTTTCCTATATGCAACAGAAACCAAATATCTAACACTAAAGGATCTCGATTTGTACCTTATTCCAAATGGTTGATGTAGATCCCCATTGATCTTTTCCAATCTCGCTTGTATTAGCAATTTGCTTCCTCAACATTCAGCAAAGAAGACAAGCATGCTATATATAATTGTGTTAGAGCTAGTCTACTATATATAATCAATAACATATAAGCATTTAAAATCATCCATGGATCAAATACACATTATTGGACAGGAAAGGATATTTCTATTGATATAAAACAGAGATTACAATAGTGACAGCCTCTATCGGCACGTCTGTGAATCGGAGAAACTGAGTCCCCTACTTGGGCCTCCACTACTTCAATCCCCCATCTCTCGATAGCAAGCTCACAAGCAAAAGGCAAGCTTGGGAATAACACAAAGTGCTCCAAGGGACAAAGGGATGCAGACTCAAGTATAAGCTCCGGCAACAATGGACTATAGTTTTCTTGCTCTTCAATTCCTCTCCTTTCAATGTATCTGAAGGGTTCCTTATATAGCTCTTCAATGGGGTAATGGAAGGTCGAATCCGAGAGATCTCAAGGCATATGAAAGGCCAAGAGACAAGTGACTCAGATCCAAATCAAGGAAAACTCCAAAATCATTTGGCCTTTTCCACACATCCTGATGTACACGTGTTTAAGGGTCAAATCCACGTATATATGCGAGAAAGGGATTAAAAGTCGCATATGGAAATTATTGCATGTTTTTAGGGATGATCTTGGAAACATCAAAGGTACAAAAATGGTCCATGGGGTCTAAGGAGTCTGCAAAGGGACAGGGAACGCCATAAAAGTGTGATCCACCATGTGTGGTAAAATTAGCTATAACAAGCTATTTAGTTTTAGTGCTCAATATTCCATATAAAATCCCTATAGTATCCTTCATGTTTTAGCAGTTATGGAAAACAGTGGCATGAATGAAGAGACAACTCATAGATTCTTCTTAACCAAAGGGTTGGCTCAACAATTTCTATTTATAAATGCTTTGTATTTTCAATGTCATATTCAAATCAAAAATTTGAATTCCATCAATACATGTTAGTCTAGGAACATAAACACACAGACTCAGCACAGTCATAAAGCACTGCTAAATTTAAGGAAGAACCAGAGCACTTGTTCCATTTTCAAATGTGGGTTCATAAAAAACCACTGTACATTATCGTCAGCAATTCAATCATCAAGCATTCATTAAATTGTCATGCACATAAACATCAGGGATGAACTTCTTGCTTTGTGGATTCTTCTCAAAACAATTGCAAACAAAGAGGGATTAGGAAAATTCAAGTGTTGGTAGGCTCCAAGCTGATTATTGAGTGGGAAAACAACAAAATTCAAATCTTCCAACATTGCTTTGGCTCCTATAATTCATAGAATCCTGGAGATAACGACTCAATTTAATTTAATATCCTTCACTCAAATATACAGGATTTTCAACTCCAAAGTTGACTCTCTTTCAAAAGTTTCTCTCTCTTTGTAGGAGGGATCCATGATGATTCAAGAATAGAGGGGTGTAAACCTCCTATTTGAAAAGATAGCTATAGTTCTTTGGGTATCTTTGACCCTTGTTTTGGTGGCAATTCCTTATAGCCCCTATGTCCTGGTATTTCTTCAGTTTAAATTGGAATTTTTGGATGAATGTAATATGTCCAAGTCTAGTCTGTTTGAGACTATGGGGAACCTTTATGTAGTCCCTGATAGGGTATAAGTCTGTCTATAGAGGTTTATTATTAAATACTAAATTTTATTGAATAGAAGTGGAAGGTTTTCAAGTCAAGAAACATAGATGGAAAGAAACTGGAGTCTTTTTTACCCCTGTTTTGGTGGCAGTTCCTGATAGCACCCATGTCCTGGTCTTTCTTCAGTTTACACTGAAATTTCTAGATGAATCTATTATGTCCAAGTCTAGTATGTTTAAAACTATGGGGAACCTTTATGTAATCCCTGATAGGGTATAATCCTGTCTATGGAGGTTTATTGGTATATTTTATTGAATATAACAGTGGCAGGTTTTTAATTAAAAAAACATTGAAAGTTGATAATGCATAGTCTATATATACTTTATTCTCACTGAAATGTCAACTATAAATCTTTTTCCCTAGGGATAAAAACATTTTCAACCCCATCCAAGTAGTCCAATCTGGTTAGCAGAAGGGGATGAGGACACAAAACTCCTCCAGAACTATGCAAAGCACCTAAAATATATCAATAATATATGGGAAATGAGAAAAGAGGATGTAATTAAGATCAAAAGATTTCTAGAGATTGCGTAACTTGGGGTAACCCACTTTCGGAAGATACTTTCCAAGGTTCATTAATCAAGATCAAAATGAAGACATCATTGGAGAAGTATCTAAAGAGGAACTAAAAACAGTGTTGGAATCTTTTAGAAGTCAAAAAGTCTATGTCCAAATGGATGAACAATGAAATTCTATTTGTATTTTTATGAGATGATGGAATAATATTGACTAAGGGTAATGAAGGAATCAAGGACTTCTAGGAAAGTACCTAGATTCATTAAGTCCTCTTTTATAGCACTTATTCCAAAGAATAAAAACCCTAAGCTATTTGAGGATTATAGGTCAATTTCCTTTTAGGAAGCAAGTTGATCAAGTTCTCTACATAAAATATGAGATAATATTAATAAATTTCCACAAATGACAAATGACCAAAAGGTGGGTCAATTTGACTAAAATGTAGAATTAGTAGTGAAAAACTACAAGACTGCCAAAGCAATTCCTAAAAGTAAAGCATAAGCTAAAAGAAGTTAAACTATTGTATGAGAAAAGTAGACAATAACATAAACCTAGACACAACAAAACAATAGGCTACACCCTACACATCATCAAAAGCACGTGCTGAATGAGGGGGGGATCCCATGCATTCATATTAGATAGAAATGGATGTAGAGGAAGAGGATGGAAATGTCCCTACAAGATCATCATCCATCAAGAGGGAGCCAAAACACTGTCTAACAATATACTGAGTAGAGTCCAGGTCTAAAATGTAAGATATGTGAAAGTGAACCACAGACCCTGATTGCCTTAGTCTAGTCCATGTGAGAAAAAAGAGAAAAATATTTAAGTAACAATGGGCCTTGTAGATGGTGACACATGGAGGGAAAAACACATGATAAGCAATTAAGCAATCCTGGCCTAGAGGAGGGGACACAAGATGAATATCCTTGTCCATGTGCCCAAGTTTCTTGGCAACTTAGGTGAATATGGTATGTCAATCATAGTTTTTGAGAAGCATTAGTGTAAAACCAAGTAATCTTTAAAATACTTGTGCTTGGAGCTATGTATGTGGTGAATTTGTGTTGTTCCAAACCATGAAAATCAAGTTGCAATCATCCTAGGTTCTACTGGGAAAAGGGTGGGATATATTTCCAACCAAGGAAGCAAATTTCCATTGTCTGACAAGAAACAGTGACACAACCAACAACAAAGAAATTGACTAACACACAATAGATAAGAAGTTGTTGAAAATAGATTGCAACATTGAGTTCATAATTCATATTCCTGTTGGATGACTGTTACATACCATGTTCAAAAAAACATAGTGCTTCAATCTTATCTAATTCACTTTTATTATCACAAATAGGAAGATGTTCCTTAACACCTTGTGGTTTTGATGGATCATCCTCCTTTACAATAGCCTTATGTGTTAATAACTGCTCCAAGTTAGCAATGGAACTGGGATACCTTCCTAACCTCATAGTCCACATGAAGGCTTTGATGATAGTTTGCAGATCTAAGTGTGATTGTTTGTATTTCGACTCTCGATTGCCTAAACATGGACAGTAAGGGATCCTCACTTTTAAATTTGTGGAGGAGTTGGAATATCTAATTCAAGATCATTTATCATGGGTACCAAGAAATGGGCAATCCATAATATATGGGAGGACAGAATTATGGGAAGAGATCCATTATCTTCTTTACTTGATTTATCCAATGTAAAAGAGTGGCTCATTGGCTTTGATATAAACACCTTTTCTGACATGTCAAATTAGGATACTTTAGGAATATGGCAGGGATGGAAATAGTTGTCTCAACCTACTCAGATTATATCTCAATTCCATCATATGTTCCCCACTCTGCAAGGAGAAACATCTATCAATTTAGCGACCGAGGATAGAATATGATGGTGAAAAATTACTGGCTCTTATTCAGTTAAAAAAGGATATCGAATTCAACTCAGAAGCCTCCATCGACTTCCTAGATCATCAACGTGGAAATATATCTAGCACTCAAATGGATTATCAAATGTTCACATTGTTTTCTAGACTCTTGTACATGGGAAATTTCTAACAAAAAATATGAAATAATTTTTAAAAGTAAGGAATCATCACTGTTGTTTGCAGATTTTCATTATAGTGAGAATTTGCACTGTTGTTTAAAAGGCTGGGTTGTCACCATATCTTCAACCTAGGAACCCCAAAAAGAAGTTTGGGTATCCCAAGAGACATGGCTCATTAGTTAGGTTTGTCAAGCATCTGTTGATGATTCCTAGATCCCCCATCAATCTTAGTCAAACGTTCGAGGGTAAAAAAGGATTAGGGACCACGAAGTTGAGGAATTATTCCATGTTAATATATAGTTTTCCAAACTCAACCAACCAAAAACTTTGATCTTGAAAGACGCTTACCAATTGCAAAAAATCTAGATTTATTACATGTCTTATATTAAAAGAGGCATTCGTGAATTTAGATGAGCTCACCATAAAGAGTATTAATTAGGACCCTTTACAAATCCAATACAGATATAAATATGAATGGACACTATCTATTTCCATACTTGAAAACTTGTGGTCGAGCTAACGCTTATTTACATGCAATGGTTACTGTTAACTTTGGTTAGAGCAACATCAAGTAAAGTTTACCCTTATATATAAAGTTATAATAAAACTAAATAATTTTGTAAATGATAATGGTCGTAAAACTTTCATAATTTGTTGTTGAGGTTTAAATATGTTGTGAAATAGATTGCACAATAGTGAATCATTTCCACTTAGTTGTGTAGGTTGCATTAATGTCTTAATATTAGACGTCTATGTTGTGTGGGTGATTGCTCCATGTAATCGTGTAAATGGTTCTTAGTCAAATAAAAGAAAACAAAGAAAATTTAAACCAAGAGAAAAGGGGTAGGAATGCAAACTCCAACAACCAACAAATGCCAAACCACTTCTTGTTGTTAACTTTTCATATGCTTAGCTAAGACATCAATATTTCATTTCATTTTCATAACAAAATCATATACACAGGATCACTAAAAGAAACAGCATCACAAGAACAACACAGATTTATCTTTGGAAAACCCTAAAGGGAAATACCCAGCAAAAGCTTCCTCAATATAGATGCCCCAAAAAGGTAAAAGATAAAACTAGCAAGGAGATCAAAAACCTGATCCTCCTCCTTCTCCAGCTACTTCTCTCCT
>LPNX011233362.1:160971-219233 GCA_001517045.1 Pseudotsuga menziesii
AGCTTGATCCTCAATTGCTCCCATCTTCTTCTTCTCATTCTTCAACTGTTTTCTCAAAGTCATCTTCTGATTTAAGTTCTTATCTTCAAATAGCTTTATCAAGGAATCAAACATCTTCGGTGTCTTTAGGGAATACACTTGCGGTATAAGTTGATCTGTGATTGAATCAACAGTGATGTTCTTGGCCTTGATCAAGTTCTTCTTGTGTAAGGCTTTGAGCCTCATCTTCGTATGGAACTGGAACCTCTCTACTCATGTAAGTGTCCAATTCATTTTATTCAGAGAGATCAAATACTTCCATGATTAGAAGTTGTCAAATTTACCAAGCTTATCATCAAGCTGATGTGATATATCACTTTGAAATGAGAACCTCAAATGTAAATAGCAAAAGATTAGATCTTACCGATTTGAGGTGTCCGTCCTGCTTCCGGAGCTGGTTGATCTAGGGTTTGTCAAAGAAATCCTAATTTTCAAAACTTGGAATCTTTTAGATTTGATTGGATAGAAAGATAGATCTCTTCAAATGGAGCTGTCCAATGTACTCCTTTTCTGAAAACAGTGGAGGGAAGCTCCCATAACAGGAAGCCCTAGTTTTCCAATTTCTTTTGCAGAAATTCCTGTTACTGTTTTTGTGATATCTCCGAAGTTACTATTCCTCCATGACTTAAATTTTGCATTGAGGTAACCTCGCATGTCCCTGATCCAACAGCATAGGTTTCAACAAAATTTGTTTCACCAATTGGGATTTATGATCATTTTCCCAAGGTGACCTATTACAGGACTGTTCAGAACAGTAACGTTGTATGGAATTCCACGTGTCACTGGTTCATCTTCAGGTTCTAAAATTTGGACCAAAGAAAGTAAAGGCCATTGTATTTCTGGAAAATATTCAGGAAATCAATTTGGACCTCTATAGCCCATGCTACATCAATTCTCCCCAGGTGTCCTATTTAGGGATGAATTCTGGAAGAGGTTGGAACCCTAACTTCGAAGGATCATATCTCCCAAAATATAGCGAATCTGAGGCTGAATTTTGGAAACAGTGTAAATCAGGATTTAATCTTTGGCCTCTATAATTTTCAACTCCTGATCATTTTCCAATCTCAGGATATGGTGAATGTACCAAAACTTAGGAGTTTTAGTATTTAGGGTTTTTTTCAGACCGGGGTCAAACTAGGGTTTGAGTTTCCTAGAGTTTCACCCAACCAAATTTCTTGATCCAGGTCTCTAAAATTCAATTTTGATGAGGAGAAAAATCCTATGCTGGGCTCACTCAAAAATTATTCTTCTGTAGAAAGCCCTAATTTTCCGCACCAAAACTGAAAATACTCATAATCGAATTCTGCTTCGACGGAAAGATGCGCCCTTCAATGGAGAGTCAGTCTAGCCTTATTTTTATGATCGATCATGGATAGAGACCCCCCAAAAAAAAGAAGCCATAGATTCTTTAGCTGCACAATGTCTTCTTTTAGGGTGGCTCTGATACCATGTTAACTTTTTATATGCTTAGCTAAGACATCAGTATTTCATTTCATTTTCATAACAAAAGCATATACACAGGATCATTGAAAGAAACAACATCACAAGAAAAACACAGATTTATCCTGGAAAAACCCAGCAAAAGCTTCCTTAATATAGATTCCCCAAAAAGGTAAAAGATAAAACTAGCAAGGAGATCAAAAGCCTGATCCTCCTCCTTCTCCAGCTACTTCTCTCCTCCACAAGTGCACTACTCAAGTGAGTGTGTGTGTTCAAATGAGGAGAGCTACACCTCTATTTATATTCATCGGTTCAATTCAATTAACTCATCCGACATGTAGGCTCGAGTTACACATGTAGGCTCAAGTAATCACACTAGGGTGCTAATGACCCACCTTTACAATTAGAGGGGACAACCTCATGACTCTTATTAGTTCTTCCGATTAGAAGCATCGGGGTACAAGATATTACAAGTGGTTCTCCCAGTAGGACCATCGGGGACCACAAAAGATACATATAGAATATTCTTCAAAGTTACAATTTTTCAACACTTGTATTGCCCAATGGTCAAGCATGTATAACACCTTGGAGAAGTGAGCTCTAAATGGAAAAAAACAATACCTATAAGAGAGGTCTATGTAGTCCACACTAGATGCCAAATGGATTGAAGAATAAATGAGAACAACTCTTGGCCCTTGGAGGAAGGTGGAAAGGGAGCTTGGTAAATGCTAAACAAAAGAGAAGAGGTGAGCTATGAGGGAGGTCTAGCACACATCGAGCAACATAACCTTGCTCTAATTTCTTCTTATAATGAGAACTCCCATGGCTTCCTTTTATAGCCCAAATGGTGGCCAAGAGACAACAAGATCTAAATGTGAACCTAATGATCTATGATCTAGCTCCAAAGTATTCAAAGGTGGGCCATTCAATAAACCCAAGTGTGTGAGGAGCCAAAAATCAAATTTTTGGAGGTAATGGAGCTTTCATGAGTCTTTCAAGTGTGTCATGACTCATGGGAGGTTGAGATCTTTCCTTTTGTGTTAGTTGTGTAGATCCCGAAGGGAAATATGCACTACTCGTGTGGTTGTTGAACTGGTGGTGTGTGCGATAACACCTATAAATTGACAATTTGTCATGCGGTCTTTATTTTGACTGCTTTTAGGTAGTCTTGGACTCATGTTGCTTCATGGATCTTGTGAGGATGTCTTTGGTGGGATGTATGATATATGTTGTTGATGCCTTATTGTGCAAAATTACAGAAAATGTTGCATGTGTGCAATATTTAAGAGTTAACAGATGTCCCCTTATGTGTGAGGTTTGGAGGGTACCGTAGGGATTATAATGCATCACCATTTATTTTGTCTTCTCTATGTGTTCTTGTGTGAAGCATAGGTGGAAAAATAGGGACTTCATAAGGGGGAAGTTTGTTATGGAACCAAGAGTGTTGTTTTATACAAATGAGGTGGGCATACCAATGCTTGTGAAGATCTGCTAGAGTGGCTACAAAATGAGAAGACCGAGGGGTCAACTCATAAAAATGTTGGGACATGAATGAAGACATACTCACTCCATGTGAGATTACATGATCCTAAAAATGATGTTACTAGTGTCAAAGAAGCGAAACTGTGGAAGATCATGAAAGGACCATGGGGGCGGGGGACTAGAATAATGGTGAAGTCACTAAAGGAGGTACTTCAATATACCATATATGCTGCTACTATGAGTTGCAGATGTGAACACTACTACCTTCGAAATGCACAACTCCCCCTAATGTGATAGAAGTATTGATGTCGAGCATAGGGGAGATCACTAGGTTACGGAGTACTAATGAATCTCCCTATGTAGTTCGAGGTGGTCCCTTATATTGATTGAAAGGGATCCCAAGGAACCCTATGACCACTTCAGCTCTCATAATAGAAGGAATTAATGTCGATGAGAGCTGAAGGACATGATAAGATAAGGGTTTTATCCTACGAACCATGATAATCTTGTACTCAAATGTGGGACTGATTGAATTGACACAAGAATGGATGATAGGCATGAAGCTCATAACTTCCTTTTATCTATGTGTACCTGTGGATTAACTGATCGTAGAATATCTTCAAAACATAGGCATAGAGTGTAACGGAGGGAGACAAACTGTAGATGAAGGTCTCTGTTGGGGACACATTAGGAAGGAAATGGTGATTGACAAAATGCTAGATTTTTAATGGTTATAAAAGATGTTAAAATATTTACCATCATAACACCATAACCATAGGATCACTAAAATACAGACAAGCACAAAATAAAAGAAAGACATGAGAATTTTATCCTGGGAAACCCTAACATGAGAAAACCCTAGGAATTTTACTCTAATGCTTCTCTTATGTAAGGTTTAATACTAGAGGCATATGTCTGGAGATGATGAACATCCGTCAATTCTGGTACTCATGTCACTAAGGCTTCCCACTCATATGTGTATTCTTCCATGTCGCCTTTTTGTTGTAACCTAGTAATTTTTGTGAAAAAACCCTTTTTTGTTACATGTTCAAATCGTTTGAAAAAGTTATTTTTGAATGTGTCCCAACTGTAAGAATATATGCGTGTCGTCTTTTTCCACCACATTTTACCAATTATACACCTCACATTCGAGCTGCATGGAGATGTATTTAACCTTCTCATTGTTAGATAAAATTTCGTGAATGCAAATAATTCCTCAGCTTTATTGATCCATGCGACACTTTTTTTTTTCTCACTATATAATTTGGCTAATTCCAAATTGATTTTCCTCGAGTCTCCCCCCATTGATTACATTGCATACCAATATTATTTTTTATGACTAATTTGTTGCAATTTCCACTTTCAAGGAATTTGATTGATGATTATTGGTTTTGTCTGAATCGCGACATGAGTGGTCTTCCTTCAACAAATCAACATTTTTTTAGGAATCTCTATCTTTGAAGAACTACATGATTTTATCTAGCCCTTATTTGAAATATGTTTTCATTTAATCTCTTGCCTTCAGACTGCTCCAACAACTTCATATTGCACATGTCATGATATCTCTTATGTTCCTTCTCAAAACTCTGTTTCAATTTGATATAGTCTGTGTTGGAGTTTGTACAACTTCAAAATCTATTCTTATTGTTCATGTATTGTACCTCCTATAGAAGATGAACTTATTGTAATCATTCATAAAAACCCTAGAAGAACAATGTAGACCTTGGGGAGAAAAGAAAGCAAAAGAAAAGACAAATTAAATTATAAAATATAAATTATATTGTCCCCCCAACAAGTCTTCCCCAGCTAATTTATTAGTGTAAAATATTATAAATAGGAACCATCCCACCTTATTATTCCACACAACAATAGCACAACAACACAATGAAGTTCACAATTTTCTAGGAGAGAGAGAAGTTCACATATACCGCAGAAGAAGACTGTTTTCAAGGTTCCTATATTTGGAAATCTTTTCCATATTTTCTCTTTCTTCTTCATTGTACTCTGTTCTCATAATTATCATCTCCAGATGAAGGTTGTTGGGTTTTCTCCCATTTGGGTTTCCCATGATAAAAATACTCGTGTTATTGTTTTGTGCTTTGTATATATTCTAGTGATCCTATTGATGAATACAATTAAGATATACTGCTATAATGTTATGAAAATATAACATGGTATCAGAGCAGTGTTAAAAGAAGCCATTGCCAGAACTCTGTCGAAAACCTATCAGAACTAGGGTTTCATCTTTCAAGGCCTTCACTCAACCTTTTGGAAGAAAAATAGACTTGGGAATTTCTCTCTAAGGAGGGCACAACTTTTGGTGAAGACAGAATTCAATTATGATAATTTTTAAAATTTTGACCTAATTCTACACATGCAACAGAAATTAGGGTTTCAGTTTTTTACGTACTCCCTGCATAGTTTTGGTTTGAATCTACCTCTTATCAACTTGCCTCTCTAGGGTGCATTTATCCGTGTAGTCAGGTTTCCAAAACTCCAAACTTCTATTTTGACCTAGTCTCTGCTAGGGTTTCACATCTAGATCTACAGTCAAGATGATCATCATGAAGGTTGAAGATCGTCTGGAAGGAGCTTCCAAATTCATCCCCTAGAAGTCTAGGGTTCTTATCATACTAGAATAAACTGACATATTACGGTGTGTAAATGAAAAGGTCCCAAAACCAAAATCCAGAGAAGACAAACCTTGTTGGAGGAAGGATGATGCCAAAGCAAGAAGGATTTTGGTGGACTCAGTTAGAGACTACTTGGTTCCTTAGATATCGAAAAATAAAACAAAAAGGAATATGTTCAAAACCTTAAAGAAGCTATTTGAACACATTAATCTCAATGTGACCCTCACGTTGAGGAATAAACTGTCGAATATGCAGATGACGAAGTGCGAGAATATTGCCTCATATTTTAGTATGATCACTGAAATCTGGGGCAAGATAAAGTCCAATGGATACAATATTGAAGAAAAGGATCTCGTTATGGCCACCTTAAATGGTATCCCACCATATTCAGAGTCTTTCATCCAAACTATAAGTGGTCAGACCAATTTTCCCAAATTTGATAAGTTATGGGCAGAATGCACACAGGAAAAAACAAGAATCACAACACACCAAAGACTTCATGGTGCCCAAAATGAGGAGAATCAAGCGTTCATATATCATTGCAAGAAAGGAAAGGGAAGGGGAAGGAAGCCCTTCAATCACAAGCATCAAAATAAGATATCAAGTCCCCCCCCCAGATTAGAATAAACAAGAGAAGAAGGATTTATCTCATATACAGTGCTATAGGTGCAAGAAATATGGTCATTATGCCAGTAGATTTCGAAGTTCAATCAAAAGGAAGCATGAAGATTCAACTGTTGATGTAGAAGAAGAACCTCTCACAAGGAGCCAAGGAAGGATGATTGTCACATACCCCAATTTTGTAAAATAATGTTAATTGTTTTAATTTGATTTCCTAAGACATTATGTTAAATTTAATGCTAAGTAGGAATGGATGACTCAGCAGATTCAAAAGAAGTGGAATGTAATTCTAAATATTTTATTATTAATAAATAAAAAGTGGAGACAACAGCATGGGAGAGCTGTTAATAAGAGGTTACTGGTCAAACTGGTGGAGGGAAAAAGACAAGTGGCAACATCCTCAAACACTTCCTAGGTTGCAGGTGGCAACTTCCCTATAATTGGGGTCCTTATCCCCCAAGGAAGTGGGATCAGAGCAGGTGGCTCAATAGATGACAACTAACCCAAAAAGACCTAGGAAATCTTTTAAAAGTACCCAATGAATAGAGCTGAGGTTGCTCAGATATTTTGCAGAGAAGAATCATTCAGGAGGAATGTTATTCAGAAAATTCATTGGGGAAAAAGGGAAACAGTAAGGAAGGTGTTCTGAGAGAAAATCTGCAGTAACTTGGTTTATTACAGCTTGCTAAGTTGGGAGAACTTACTGATAAGTTCAGGGTTGTATTAAGTCTGAAGACTGGTACTTGATTACTGCTGCACCTAGTTCTAGCCAGGGAGACCAGAGCAATCTCGGGGGTCCTGAGGAGTCGCTGTTTGAGCGCTCTCTCTCTCTCAAGCTCAAGAACAGGTTATGTCCTCTAACAACCTTTGTTTTAATAACTGTGTATGATTGAAAGTATGTTTGTATCTTATGATGTAAATATTTAGATGGCTTAGTAATATAGTTGTTCTTAGTTTGTCAGTAATAGAATATTTTGATGAGAAATGAAAACCCCACCTGTGTTTTTCCTCATCTAGAGTGACCAGACCGTACTCCAGCACAAGGGTGAAATTATGAACAAAGATAGTAGGATGAAATTGTAGATTAGAATGTTAACGGAGTTATAGAGTATTTTCTTTGTGTTGTTGTCAGAAGAAATATCCTTTGTTTCAGTAGTATTAACCTGTACTGAAAATTGTCAGTCTTTTTAGAAACAGAAAAAGAAGCTAGGTTAACTACTGATAGTAGCAGGAATGAATAGATAAAATAGTTTTTGATACAGTAGTTACTTTCAGTAATCTCATTGCTTAATTGAATTCAAGAGAAAAGTAAGATAGTTCACTAGAGTAGGATTAAGCTAAATAAAGATACTTTACAGTCTATTTCTTTCCAGATTTAACTACTGTTGTATAATAAACAAAACAGAAAGAAAGATTAGCTAGAATGATTGATTGTTTCTACAGGTGACTTATTGAATTTCAGACTTTACTTATGGTTAGCAATCTATGTATTGGGTTTTATTTAGTTAAGCATAAATAAATTCCACAAATGCCATCCTAAACTTTTAAGTTGTTAACAATTGCAGTACTGAGTTCTTTTCTTATATTTTCTAAATATTAACCTGTAACATAATTAAGACAATTTAGTATACAGAGAACTTATGTAAAATATATAGTATAGTAAGTATAATAATACAGAAATAAATTACTAAGTTTATTTATGATTATGAATAAACATAGAATAAGGGTAACAATTTTATAATAACATTTATAACTCTTTTAAATAAACTAAACTAAGTAAAAGTAATAACAGAAGCCATAGTACTTACAGGGAGACAACAGTCTTATAATATATTCTTTCTATCATATATGTTGCATGGACTAAGTATGCAGATTATATACTAACTATAGAAACAGTATCATTTTTAATTTTAGTAACATGAAATAAAATTATAACTTCTACACCTAAAAGAAAAAGAAGTAACTGTTAGTTACTTAAGTACTCCACAAAGAACATTAAGTGTTTTATTTTATTCTTTTAGTAAAAATTATATAATAACATTGACAACGTTTATAAAACAAACTGAATATAAAAATAATGGATAGGAAAACCCTAATAATAATTTATAAAATTATTATGGAAATAAAATCAAGTATATTAACGCACGACCATTAATTAATAGAGTGACAAAATGCTCAACTTATCGAGCTTAAGAAAAATTTTTACAACCTAACTAACAACCTCTTAATTTACAGAGGTATTTTATAAATCAAAGATAAATGTTGTAAATATTTTCCTACTGCCGAGCCTCAAATATTATGATTATAACATAAATAAGCCTATAAATTTCAGTACTATATTATAAACAAAGAAATATAGAAAAGAAAAATAGTATTAATAACTTATATCATGGACTTAGGGTGAAAAACCTGTAAATTCAAAGTTACAATAGAAGTAAGAAATTGAGGGTTTTAAACCCTTTTTCAAGTCAAGATCACGGCCTCATGTATTTCACAGTAAAGATAAACAAAAAGTCGAACAGCTCTCCAAAGCCCTCGACCCCCTTCAAGTATTTGAGAGTATGGTATAATTACTCTCTATCTCATTTCACTTCTTACACAACACTTGAACACAAAAAGAAACTAACATATACAATCACGGAAGAAGCCGGAGCACCCTCGCACAACGCAGGGGCCTCTTCAACTACCATAAGTATCAAACAAATTAACATGACAAACTAAAGCTGCAAGGGTTGCAGACCTCAATGCACCAACCCTCAAAAATCCCAAAGGGACCACACAAGGAGAAGGTGCCATGGATTAAACCAGGCTTACCGTTAACTTGCAACCGTTGCCTCACTTGGTATCAAAAGCCGCGCAGAAGGAAGGGCTGAGACCTGTATCCAACGAAGAAAGCCGCAATATTAAAATTCGTAAGCTGGATAATATTCTTATAGTTAAAAACAAATAGTAAAACGAAGGAAGAATTACAGTATTTTTTTTACCTGATCTTTTTATGGAGGCGCGACCACCAGCAACAGTAAGACAACCACCCACGCGAGAAGGAAACCCTTCTGCAGGAAGGGAGAAGAGGTTTAACAATGCAGCAAACATTCAATCGTAATCCAGAAGAACAAGACCTCGGCTCTCACTGGGGAATGAGACAGGCTTTACAGTCAAAGACCCTAGGTTAAGAAGCTGCGATGAAGAAACCCTGAGAAGATATCACTAACTCAAGCAAAGCACCAACAGTTTCATATCAGCCTCTATCTTTAGGTATTCGGACGAGCATTCAAGGAGAAATAGCAACAGAAAGGCCATTAATAGCAAAGAAGCAACGACAGTGCAATTGAAATCGCAACAGAGCGATAAAAGCCCGAAGGAAAAGGAGGAAATGGCGAGCTAGAATTTGACTGCTGCCCTTATAACAACACAGTGCATGGCTATGGTAATGCCACGATAGCCCAACAAATATTTGGCAAACTGTGGGTTTAAGTGTATATTTCTAGTGAACATCCCACCAAAAGAATGATCCCTAATCATTTATTTAATCAATGGTTACACTTTAGTCCTAGTGCAAAGTCAACCACCGTATACGCTGCATGGAAACAAATTAAGTTTTCATTATTATCAACCCTAGTCTTTGGCAATCAGCAAGGTGGTGGAAAATCATACGACGACCCTTATACTTATAGAGCATGGTTTCATGGATTCAAAACTATCCTTTGCTTCATGACATGGTTATGGTTATAACCCTTTTACTAGGTAAATAATATATTCACCCTAGCTTATAAATATATGTAAAGGAGGCAATTCCTCTATGAAGTTTATAGAACATAAAATAAAGGTTAAGCTATAATTTGATTGTGAACATGGCTAATTCTTAGGCCTCTTATCTCACACCTTATATATATTGTTATAGATATATGCATTATGATATATTAGTTCCATCAATTTCTAACTTAACGTAAAAGTATACTTTGGAAAATTATAAAGGAGGTTATAAAGTAAAAACTATGGAAATTATCCTATTGTTCATAATAAACTTGATGGCCTTATTGGTATATTGATAAAATAGTAACGTTTGGTAAAAAGATACAAAAGAGAGTAGTAACTACTATGTGGTGAAGGCTCTTGCTTAAGGTAAATGTCCTCTAACCATAAATTATGACATGGCAGGGTTAAGCCACATTTATTTTATCAAACAGATTCACCATAATAAAATAGTGAGGCCATATAACTGTTATGTCATGCATTTTAGTCCCTTAAGGACATGTTCCTTTTACATATATAAAATGGATAAAATAAAACATGTTTCAGTGAGATATCTATCTTACTAAAGTAAGCTCCAACTATGTTTAAAAACAGTTGATGTGGAATAAAAACTCGATGCATCAACATTAGTATAGTTTTCTTAGAAAGGCAGCTTGAAATAAAGTTATAAACTCTTTTAAACTTTAAGGTTTAAAAACGGAAAAAGCAATATATAAACCCCTTATCATTTTACATTACTATGTAAACGTAATTGTACACTATTGAAATTATACCATAGAATTTATAACTCTGCTACTCTTACTCTGTTGCAAAGAGTTATTAAGACATTCCTATACTTGACGACTATGATGGATATAGAATAGTTCAGTAGTCATTAAGAACCATGAATTTACTTCTACTCGAAAGAAGTATAGTTAATGAATTTACCTCATTAAACGTTGAAAATTGTTTAGCATTTATTTCTTACTGAGCTTTTATTTTTGCGGCGAACTTGTATTTAAATACTTTAGAATTTCGATAAGCAGCACCCAAACTCTTACCTGTAGTCTGTAAGAACATGAAAACTTTCTGCATTAGCTCAAAAGCTAAGTAAGCCCAGTTTTTGCATGACAGTCCCACCTTGTGGTCGCAAGAAGAAAACAAGTCAGTAAACTGAAAGGAACTGTTCTATCACTAAACACAACCAACAGATAATTCAGATAATGAATTTGGTAACATATAACTAATTTAATAATTAGTTTACTGTAATTATGAAAAATTATATGCATTTTAAAAAATTTAATTTTACCAAAAAATTTGGGGTTTTGACATGTGGTATCAGAGCACAAGGTTCAAACACTAGGCCTTGATGCAGCCCAACTAGCTTTCCTAAGAACAGTAAATTAAAATAAGATGCTAACATATGTTTTGTTTTATGTAAAGAACAGAAAATTTATTTTTTTCTGAAAATTAACAGGCAGGTATGGAAAAGCTGGGAGAGTATGCTCAGGAGGAGTCTCCAGACACAGAAACAAGACAAATGCCCAGAGAACCTATGTTAGAGGAGGATACTGCCAACTCTTCATAGCTGTTGTAGACTGTAAAAGATTTGAAGACTGAAATGGAATCAGTCAGAAAGGAGAATGAGAGAATTTTGAAGGCTCAGGAAGAGTTGAACCAAATTTTAATGGAAAAGTTCCAAACTGAAGGAAGGAGCAGAAGATCAGAATCTAAGGATGTTAGTCATCAAAGAAGATCTAAAAAGATGAAGTTGGCAAAAACTAAAAGCAGTTCATCATCGGAAGGGTTCGGTGAACGACAAAGCTACCACACTACTAGTGACAGTAGTGAGGCTGAGTTGTATGACAGAAAGAAGAAGTATAGACCATATGAGGAGATTTCAGGGGAGTTTAAAAAGATAAAGCCCCAAACTTTTAATGGAGAGATTGAAAAAGGGGAATAAGCAGAGTCCTGATTATCCGGGATGAGGAAGTATTTTCATATATACAATTATTCAAATCAGCTGAAGGCAAGAATGGCAATCTATAACCTCTCCAGAAAAGTAGACATATGGTGGCAAGATCTAAATAGAGTCAAGGGTATCAGGGAAAAAGAAGTTAATTGGAGTACCTTTAAAAGGTACTTCAAGAAGAAATTTTTGTCCGAACAATATTACGAAGAAAGATCTAAAGAATTTTACGAATTGAAGTTAGGTTCAATGACTATGAAGGATTTGAATAGTAAATTCTTAAGCTTGCTTAGGTATGTACCTTACTCAGTAGATGAGAAGCCTAAAGTACATCGCTTTCTCAGCTGTCTACCCTATCACATTAAGGACAAAATTGAGTATGATAACCCGAAGACCCTGGAGGAAGCCATGCGGAAGGCTAATTTCTGTTTTGAGTAGAACAAGAAGAAAGAAGGTTTAGCCAACTGGAAGGCTAAGAAGAACAACAATCAGCCTGAGTTTAAGAAGAAGGAATTTGTACCCCAGAAGAATTTCAAGAATAATAAGAACAGAAATTATTCTAACAATAAGAATTTCCAGGGAAATAGAAATGGTACTTCCAATAATTCGAATAACTTTAAGGGCAAGGAAGATGCAAACAACCATGGGAATTTTACCAAGAGTTTTGAACGTAAGGAACCTGTTAAGTGCTGGGAATGTAATGGCCCGCACTATGCCTCGGTCTGCCCAAACCGGAAAAAGTCAATCAGCAATATCCATACTATGCAGGAGGAAATGACCATCGGAGAACTAGCGAGGACTATGCCCAGAATAAATGTAGCTTTAGAGAGCCGCCAAGCTGACTATCAGACTTCCATGGTGGAAGTGGAAGGTACAATTAACCAAACCCCTGTAACCATTTTAATCGATCCAGGAGCTATTCTTAGTTACATTGCACCTCAAATAGTGAAAAAATGTAATTTGTCTGTCGATAAGTTTGATAATTCCTGGTTAGTTCAATTAGCCACTGGGGCAAAAAGAAAAGTAACCTGTTATGTGAAAGAATGTGCTTTACTTATGGATGAATTTAAAACTACAGTTAAGCTTAATGTTTTGCCACTTGGCTCGTATGATTTACTGATTGGCATGGATTGGTTAGAGTAGCATAAGATAGTTTTAAACTGTTATGATAAAACCTTTACGTGCGTAAATAGTAATGAACAACCAGTAAAGGTTAGAAAAACTGTAGTCAGACAGATTTCTATTTTACAACTTAAAAGAGCTGTTAGAAAAGGGTGTAAATCCTATGCTGTAACTATTACAGATGAGGCAAGTAAATCTGAAACAAATAAGTTAAAAATAGAAGATATTCCCGTTTTAAACGAATTTACTGACGTATTCCCAGAAGAAATTCCAGGATTACCTCCTAGGAGGGAACTGGATTTCACTATTGAGCTAGTGCCAGGTGTAGTACCTAGCTCGAAAGCCCCGTATCGAATGAATATTTTAGAACTTAATGAGCTAAAATCACAGTTAAAAGAGTTAATAGATAAGAAGTACATTCGACCCAGTGTGTCTTCTTAGGGAGCACTGGTCATCTTTGTCAAAAAGAAAGATGGAACTATGGGACTATGCATAGATTACCGTCAACTAAACAAGATGACTATTAAAAACATATATCCGTTGCCCCGCATAGATGATCTTTTTGATTAGCTACGTGGAGCCACGGTGTTCTCAAAGATAGACCTGAGGTCAGGATATCATCAAGTAAGAATTAATGATGAAGATATATTCAAGACAGCCTTTAGAACAAGGTATGGACATTACGAGTTTGTCGTAATGCCATTTGGGCTTACCAACGCCCCAGCTGTCTTTATGTGCTTAATGAATAATATAATGCATAAATACTTAGATAAATTTGTTGTCGTGTTTATCGATGACATCTTAATTTACTCTAAAATGGAAGAAGAACATAAAGAACACCTAAATATAGTTTTACAAGAGTTGCGAGAACAACAACTCTTCACGAAGTTTAGCAAGTGTGACTTCTTTAAGGATGAAATCCTGTACTTAGGTCACATAGTGTCTAAGGAAGGGATTTCAGTTGATCCTGAAAAGATTCGGGCAATCGAAAATTGGCCGGTTCCAAAAGATGTAACAGATGTTAGGTCATTCATGGGAATTACCGGTTATTACCGGAGATTCATTGAAGGCTTTTCAAAAATAGCAAATCCGATCACTTCCTTGCAAAAGAAAGGCAAGAAATTTGATTGGAACTTAAAATGTGAAGAAAGTTTTAAGAAATTAAAAACCTTATTAACAAGTGCGCCTATTCTAAGAATAGCAGATCCTAATAAGGATTTCGTGGTATGCACAAATGCCTGTAATGACGACTTAGGTGGTGTTCTAACTCTAGAAGGACATGTCATTGCCTATGAGTCCAGGAAGTTAAAAATCCACGAAAAGAATTATGCAACTTATTATCTAGAGCTTGCGGCTGTTATACATGCCTTAAAAATGTGGCGACATCATTTAATAGGCAGAAAATTTATTCTAATGACTGATAATAAAGGACTGAAATATCTTTTAGATCAGCCTAACTTAAATGCAAGACAAGCAAGGTGGTTAGCCTTCTTGAGTGAATATGATTTTGAAATCCAACACATAAAGGGTAAAGAAAATAAGGTGGCTGATGCTTTAAGCAGAAATGCAAAGCTGAACTTTACAGCAGCAATCAGCACTTATGCTTCTGATTTAAATGAACAGCTTACATAAGGGGTAAAACAGGATGAAATTTATCAGAAATTACAAGTTACAGCTAAAGAGAAACCTATAGAAAGCTTAATAAAAGGTTATAGTCTAAATGAAGATGGATTTTTATTATTTAAGGATAAACTGTATGTGCCTAATGTGCCTAAGGTTAAGTTGTTTATTCTGGACGAAGTCCACAAAACACCTTACTCAGGACATCCAGGTTACCAAAAGACTGTAACCATGCTAAGAAAAGAATATTTCTGGCCTAATATGAAATCTGAAGTAGCGGAATACATTGCTAGATGTTTGGACTGTCAACAAGTGAAAACCGAACACCAACATCCAGCCGGTTTGCTGCAACCTTTACCTATTCCTAGTTGGAAATGGGAGGTGATTAGCTTATATTTTATTACTGGATTGCCCTGAAATCAGAATCAAAATGACTCTATTATGGTGGTAGTTGACAAGTTGAGCAAGGCAGCACATTTTGTTCCTGTCAAAACTACTTACAAGGCTGCCAATATAGCTGATATATTCTTAAAGTAGATTTTTCAGTTGCATGGAGTACCAAAAGTTATAATTTTAGACAGGGATCCTAAATTCACAGGGAATTTTTGGAAGTCCTTGTTTAAGGGATTAAATACAACACTGAATTTCAGCATCTCCTTCCATCCTCAAACAGATGGACAGACTGAAAGAGTGAATCAGGTGCTGGAGGATTTGTTAAGGATGTATGTTAAAGATCAGCCAGGTAAGTGGGAAGACTACTTGCATCTAGCAGAGTTTGCATATAATAATAACTATCAGTCATCATCTAAGTTTAGTCCATTTGAAATTCTGTATGGACGTAAATGCAACACTCCTATCTCCTGGAATAATCCAGTAGATAGATTGGTGTTAGGACCAGAATTATTGAAAGAAATGGAAGAGATTGTGAAGCGAGTGCAGGAAAATTTGAAGGTGGCACAGGATCGGCAAAAGAGCCAAGCAAATTTGAAAATAACTCCCAAGGAGTTCCAAGTAGGTGAGAATGTATTTATAAAGGTAAGGCCAAAGAAAAGCTCTCTAATACTGGGGAGTTGTGCAAATCTAGCACCACGTTATTGTGGTCCGTTTGAAATTTTATCTAGAATTGGTCAAGTTGCATACCAGCTAGCATTACCATCTAACTTGAAAGAACATAATGTTTTTCATATCTCTGTTTTGAAAAAGTATGTTCATTATGCTACTCATGTAGTTGATTGGAATGTTGTACAGATGGTACCAGAAGGAGAAATTCTAGTGGAACCGGACTGTATCCTCAGGAGGAGGGAAATTACTCTGCGGAACTGCACCATTGGACAGGTGAAGGTGCAATGGAAGCACCTTATTCCTAAAGAGGCTACCTGGGAACTGGAAAGTAAGATGCGGGAGACATACCCGAATCTATTCCAGGAAGTTGCAGAGGATGAAAATAAGTGACATCGAGGACGATGTTACATTTTAAGGGGGTGTGTATGTCTTAGGAAATCAAATTAAAACAATTAACATTTGGGGTTTTGACAATGATCATTCTGAGTTCTTCTTCTAAGAATTGATATGAAGATCTAGACTGTTATGATCATCAAGCAAGAGTATTAAGACCATTCGACTCTGAGAGTGGGATCCCACCCAAAAAACTATAAAAGATAAGTATTTGATTTTACACACTCTAGTAGATTAGATCTTGTTGTTTTTTAACATGTTTTACACAGATCTACATTTCTAAATTTAGGTATTTAAATAGCCTATCATGCTGCACAACCCATCTATGATGATGAATCCTTTATAACATACTGGATTAGTACAAACTCTTAATGGTATGTTATAATGGATACCATAAGCATCCAGATAATGGCATTATGTGTGTTGTGTGAAAGAATTGACTAAAATATTGCCTAAATTGTTTTGTTAATACATTGATTATGAAATATCATTAACCATCTGACGAGATTTGACTTGTAGAGAATGCCATGATCTACAAGGACAAGTGATCCCATTGATATACAGATGGAATAGAAGCAAAAATCATGTAGAAGCATGTATTATGACTCTCATACCCATAATGATCTCATGTAGATACTTGGTGATCAGAAGCGGAAAGATTCTACAAGTTTCAATCTATCTGCAGCTTCAACAAGATTTGCTCAACCGAATTCTGAGAGACAGAGGGAGTTACCCATCAAAGACAAGGATTCTAATCTATTACATATGATAGAAACATGATGTCACTGCTCTTGTGACTTGAACAAGAAAATTAAAGGATCCTTGATGAACTTGGTCATCACCGGGATGGATAATTACTTTCCACTCTACATTCACGTTCCCAAGTTAGAACCTCGAGGAAAGAAGGAAACATTCATGGGATATTGCAAATCTTCAAAGGATTACAAAATATACATCCCTGGATCGAGACAAATTTTATTCAGTCGATATGTAAGCTTTGAAGAAGAAACGACTATCCGAAAAGGAAGAGGACCAGGTATGGAGATCGATGGTGATGAAGAGATGAGATCATCTCCCCTCCAAACATTAAGAGGGAGTTTAACGAAATGAATAATTGATCCGGTTGAGCCTAACGATGCTCCCACAAGATGTGGCAGTATACCAGAATAGACCCAGATGGGCATGACATAATTTTGCAAAATAGCATGAAGCTCTGCATGGAGAAGATGGGACCATTGAAAAATACAAGGCCAGATTTGTTTCCAGAGGGTTCTCTTAGAAAGAGGGCGTCGATTATGATGAGATAGTTTCTCCTTTGTATTGCTATACTTCCATCAGATCGATCATTTCTATTACATCAACAATGGGATGGAAGCTGTATTAGATGGATTCCAAGACATCCTTTCTCAATGATATTATTGATACATTACTTCTTGAGATTAGAAGTATGGTAAAGGGAGAAGAATATTTTCCTAAGACAATATATACTGAAGATATTCAGAATGTTGGACTGCAAGTCCATAGCTACTCTGATGGATGCAAATTTGAAGAAGTTGAGAGGTTCTGATTTAGATTCAAATTTGATCGATCCCACTATGTATCACTAGTGATTGGGTCCTTGATGTATCTAACAAACACCACACCAAATATTTGTTTTTTTGTGAATTCCGTCAGTCAGTTCATGTGTGAACCGAGGCAGATTCCATGAAGTGCTGCAAAACATGTGCTCAGATACTTATGTGGCACTGTGGGATATGATCTACGAGAGAATTCATATTGTGATTTGCGATTGCAAGGTTTTACAGACTCATATTGGTCTGCATGAACTACAGACATGAAGAGAACTTCAGGATGTTGTTTCTATTTGAGTTCTGTAGTAATTTCCTAGTACATTAGGAAGTAGAACTCAGTATCTCTCTGTACTGCAAAGGCTGAGTATATGGCTGCAAGTTCAACAACCCGAGAAGAAATTTGGCTTCATAAACTTATTGCAGGATTGTTTGGCCAGATTCCAGAGGCAATTGTGATTCATCATGATAACCAGAGTTGTGTGCTAATGTCAGTGAATCCTGTATTTCACGACAAGTCGAATCACATAGAGTTTTAGTATCACTTCATACATGATATGATGCAGAAAGGTGTGGTCGAGCTCCAATATATTTCGACAGACAACCAGACAGTAGATGTTCACACCAAGCCTCTTCCCATGATGAATCTTGAATGCTTCCACAGAAGACTTGGAGTAGAAGAGAACGTATCCCTCCTTCAGAGGGAGAGATGACAGAGAGACATTTACCATAATTTTTCCTAGGTACCTCTACTTGTCCAGGTTATCATCCAAGTATGGGAGAAATCCCATCGAAAAATGAGACAGACATGTCGTAGATGGTCGAGTTCACACACATTCCTCTGCTCGTCGAGGTGATCATCCAGGTATGGGAGAAATCCCATTGAAATATTATTTGGAAAGGTAGTGGATGGACGTGTGATTTCATAGACATCTCTACTCATTTATGTTCTCAACCAGGTATGGGAGTAACCCATCGACAAATGAGATGAATAGGCATTAGATGTTTGTTCACATCTACTCATTCAGGTTCTTATCTAGGTATGGGAGTAACTCATCGGCAGATGAGACGAATAGGAATTAGATGGTTGTGCACATTTACTCGTTCAAGTTCTCATCTAGGTATGGGAGTACCCCATCGACAGATGAGACGAACATGTAGTATATGGTTGTACACATTTTCTCATCCAGGATCTCTATCCAGGAATGGAAGTATTCCAATGGTAGTAGAGATGAATAGGTAGCAAGATATTTTATCCCAGACATCTAAATCAAACAAATTCATAAACACAACCTTTAGTATGTTTAGAGATGATAGAGACATTATAGATGTACAGATGAAACCCAGATGATCGAGAAACTGATGAAGATCGAAGAATACCTTCCTTATTGAGAGGGATTGTTGGAGTTTGTGCAACTTCAAAAGCTATTCTTTTTGTTCTTGTCACTACAGAAAATACTGGAATTAGCATCCCTTTTTAGTGTAATTTTTTTTTACATTGAGTGGTCAAACTAGACACTAAATGGGACGCGTCATGGACAAAACTTAAAGCATATTGAAGAACATATTTTTTTGCTTCCTATATAGCATTCTTAATGATGTCCAAAATAGTGTCTAGTTTTTTGCTTCCAGAACAACGTCCAACTTTGCTTCCTAAACAACGTCGAGGTTTGATTCCTAAATAACATCATATTTTGCTTCCTAGTGAGTGTCTGATTTTGCTTCTTAAATGAAATCCCTGTTAGCACTATATTTGCATCCTTAATAGCACCATGTTAGCATCCAAATTAGCATCCAATATTGTATCCATTTTTGCTACCACTTTAGCATCCCATTTTGCACCATGTTTTACTTTCAAATATGTGTCAATTTGCCCTTCCAAATTTGCACCAACTTTTTCTTCCTTTTTTGCAACGTGTTTTGCTACCAAAATGACGCCAAATATTTCTTCTATTGCTGCACCATATTTTTCTTCCTATGTAGTTCCATTTTTTGCATCCAACTTAACGTCTTATTTTTCTACCATATCAATGCCATGTTTGGATTCATCATTAGTGCCACATTTTGCATCCTTTTTAATGGCTAGTTCTGCGTCTTATTTTTCTACCATATCAACGTTGTGTTTGGCTTCATCATTAACGCCACGTATTGCATCCTTTTTAATGCCTAGTTTTGTATCTCTCATTTTTTGTCACTAATTTAGTTGTTTCTAGTAGTTTTTTATACAAATTTTGGTCGTCTTGTTTGGTCAGTTATCTCTCATTGTTTGGTCACTTATATCTTTTTTTTTATTACTAATTTCATTGTTTTTAACCGATATTATAAACTCATTAGGGCATGGAGGAATCGAACCACCAACCTCCTGCTTGTAAGGAAGGCGCCCTTCCATTGAGCTAGCACCGTTTAAGAATTTGGGAACCTAATTTACAGAGTCCTCTATAATGGTAAAAAGGATCAATACACAAATTTGAGTATCTAATGGTCGGTAAAGGATGATAGATTGTGTAAGTTCACAATATATGATTCAAGATATCAGTTAAATAATTATACCATTTATGGGTAGTTAAATATTCAACAATGGCATATCACGATGCTTACAACTCAAAAGATAAATGTACCTTCATCAACTGCAACTATACGGTTATCTTTTCCTGGCAATATTTCACCACAATTAGAAATATTAACTAGAACAACAGGTCTTCCTTGATCTGCAGTTGATAACCGCTTAATTTTCTTCATTACATATATTACATCTATTTCACTATCTTTCTTTAACATGACTAGCAACGCTCCATTTCTTAAGATAACAAGGGACTACTATATATAGGAATTGGACTCATGTATATACTATGTATCAAGGAGGAAAATAGGTCTCAGAAGGAATGATCAAGCCAACTATAAAGGTCGGGAAGCTTCCCAAAAGGAAAAGTCTTCATCCCATGACATAATCAGAAAGACTACTCCATCAAGTTAGAATCTTTTACTCAGGTACAAAGTATATTTTCATGGTCATTGTTATTCTTGCAATCGTTTTGGGCATAAAGTCGTAAACTGTAGAGATGATCAAGTTAGAGCTAGAAATGGTTACATGGTTTTATATAATGTTCAATGTTACAAGTGTCATAACTATGGTCGCATAGCAAGAAATTGTGGAAGTATAATGGATCGCAATGATGAGTGCTTCAAATGTCACAACTATGGACATATTGCACAAAATTGTGGCATGACAAGGTCTCATAGGCCAAGACTCACAAAAGTATGGAAAATAAAATCTGAAGTACAAAGAAAGAAAGACGAGGAAAATATTAAACTCAAAGTCAATCCAACAAATGAAAGAATAATATCAAAAGAAGAAGGTTTCTCTGTTGCATGCCTGTTTTAGCTATTATCAATGAGGGGTTTTATTTTTAAAAAGGAATTATATATTAGGACTTAAATTCACTAAGGATAATAGATGCGACTCACTGGTTTCTAAGGTTTATATTTTGACCATTTGTGGCCAATTCCAATTCCTATGTTCCCAAATAGATCAATATATATTTGTTTCCTTCTTGATACTTTATCGAGTAGAAATTTTTGACCATCTATTAGAGGATCAGATTGACACAAAAACACACATGGTTTGGACATTTATTTGCTCTTTGGTTTATTCAAAGTATGGTCCTTTGATCTTACTTGAATTATGTTGTTTTTATGTTTTGGTTATTGACTCTGTGTTTTTATCTATAATCTCTATGAGATATTGTTGTCATAGGACCCGTTTATATAAAATTTGATGGATTATGTGCATTTTGCTCTATAATATTATCTCTGGTAGTAATATTATGCCATGGTGGTTATTTTCTAAATACTATCCTGTGGTGCATATAGGCTGACAATGATGAGCTTTGAAGATCTCCTAGTACACCAATTTTTACTGCACCAAAATGTTGTTTAGGTGAAAAATCTCAGGTTTTGTTGATTGTCTTCAACGCTGAAAGGTGGCAACACCAACCAAGGCCATTCAAATAATCAACTACTTCAAATGGTGGGGATAACATAGGCGTAAAATTTCTCTCTACATTTCTTTTTTTGGTTTTAGGATTTCCTACTCTAGTTTTTCTAAATTAGTAGCTACTAGATCTAGGAAACATTTAGGCAAACAAACCTAGAGTTAATTCTGAAAATTGACATCGCAATCTCATTATAGGATATTTGTAAAGTAAGGTTAATCAAAAATTTTATTTTCTTCATTTAGTGCTTATGGTTTACGCACAAGTTAATAGAGTTTGACCATGATCATAATTTTTAAGTGGGAGACAATAGTGATTCCCTGGATAGGTACTTTGCAAAAGAAACCATAGATATCCATTCCTTAAATTAAATATCATATATTTATACTATGTTTAAAGGCTAATTAGTAATTACTTAGTTCACATGCAAAAGAGAGAGGGAAAAATGCATATACATTATCGTGAGACAGGAAAAATGCCTAAGTGACTCTATGTTTTTGTTTGGAAAACAAAAGCAATTCATGTTTAAAAACATAAGCATTTTAGAGATTTAAACTTTCATAAATTAAACAAAAAGTATCGCCAAATAAAATACACAGTTTCAAATATACAAAATGGCCCCCTCACCTTGACAAAGACAGCATTGAATGTATGAAAATCCCTCGCAACCCAGAAAAATGGCAAGAGACTGTTTTCAGGAATGGCACATCGAATGAAAAATGTGTTTCTTTATTTTTTTCTAAGCTTTTATTAATATAATAGCTACAAAAAAAATTAAAATGGTGGAAAATGCAACAAGTTTCCAAACAGGAAGAATAGCTGAAAAACTAACATGGAGAGCTTCCATACACTTATACCAAGAATTTTCTCTTGGAAGCATAGTATTATATCAAATGTAGAATAAATGACTCCAATTTCCATGAAATCTACATGTGTTACATCACATAAAGATCGTGCTCCTTGTATGAACTTATTAAGCCTGCGTGCATTTGTCCTATGAAACTGAAGCCTGTTGTGTATTCATATAATGATTTTCCCATTTACATCATAATAATAACACCACACTCAACAAAATTAAACAAGTAATCATCCCATCAAGTAGCATGCAAGCCGTATATGGCAAGTCTAGCACAGAAAATACCCAACAGAAAAAAATACTAGTAGGTGACGCATACACAATAGATTTTAAACACAATAGTAAAAAATGAAAATGATTCTAGGAACAAGTTTGAAATATCTGACAGCAGACTTAATCATCCCAATGAAAGCTAAATACAAATAATGATTAGGCAGCTATGTTATGCAGAGAAATTCCCATGGCTTGGGGTACCACAACAGATAGCTTGACTCCAGAAATCAATCCTTTGCTATATGCAAGAGAAACCAAATATCTAACACTAAAGGATCTCGATTCGTAACTTATTCTGGACGGTTGATGTACATCCCCATTGAGCTTTTCTAATCTCACTTGTATTAGCAATATTCTTCCTCAACATTCAGCAAAGAAGACAAGCATGCTATATATAATTGTGTTAGACCTACTCTAGCATATATAATCAATAACATATAAGCATTTAAAAGCATCCATGGATCAAATACTCATTTAAATACACATTATTGGACATGAAAAGATATTTCTATTGATATAAAAGGGAGATTACAATAGTGACAACCTCTGTCGGCATGTCTACGAATCGAAGAAACTGAGTCCCACACTTGGGCCTCCACCACTTCAATCCTCCATCTCTCGATAGCAAGCTCACAAGAAAAAGGCAAGATTGGGAAGAACACAAAGTGCTCCAAGGGACAAAGGGATGCAGACTCAAGTATAAGCTCTGACAACAATGGACTATAGTTTTCTTGCTCTTCAATTCCTCTCCTTTCAATGTATCTAAAGGGTTCCTTATATAGCTCTTCAATGGGGTAATGGAAGGTCGAATCCAAGCGATCTCAAGGCATATGGAAGGCCAAGAGACAAGTGACTCGGATCCAAATCAAGGAAAACTCCAAAATCATTTGGCCTTTTCCACACATCCCAATGTACGTGGGTTTAAGGGTCAAATCAGCGTATATATGCGAGAAAGGGATTAAAAGTCATGTATGGCAATTATTGCATGTTTTTAGGGATGATCTTGGAAACATCAAAGGTACAAAAATGGTCCATGGCGTTTAAGGAGTCTGCAGAGGGACAGGGAAGGCCATAAAATGGTGATCCACCATGTGTGGTAAAATCAGCTATAACAAGCTATTTAGTTTTAGTGCTCAACATTCCATATAAAATCCCCATAGTATCCTTCATGTTTTAGCAATCCTGGAAAACAATGGCATGAATGAAGAGACAACTCATAGCTTCTTCTTAAACAAAGTGTTGGCTCAACAATTTATATTTATAAATGCTTTGTATTTTCAATGTCATATTCAAATCAAAAATTTGAATTCCATCAATACATGTTAGTCTAGGAACATAAACACACAGACTCAGCACAATCATAAAGCACTGCTAAATTTAAGGAAGAACCAGAGCACTTGTTTCATTTTCAAATGTGGGTTCATAAAAAACCACTATACATTATTGTCAGCAATTCAATCATCAAGCATTCATAAAATTGTCATGCACATAAACATCAGGGATGAACTTCTTGCTTTTTATATTCTTCTCAAAACAATTGCAAACAAAGAGGGATTAGGAAAATTCAAGTGTTGGTAGACTCCAAGCTGATTATTGAGTGGGAAAACAACAAAATTCAAATCTTCCAACATTGCTTTGGCTCCTATAATTCATAGAATCCTGGAGATAATGACTCAGTTTGATTTAATATCCTTCACTCAAATATATAGGATTTTCAACTCCAAATCTGACTCTCTTTCAAAAGTTTCTCTCTCTTTGCAGGAGGGATCCATGATGATTCAAGAATAGAGGGGTGCAAACCTCCTGTTTGAAAAGATAGCTATAGTTCATTGGGTATCTTTGACCCTTGTTTTGGTGGAAATTCCTTATAGCCCCTATGTCCTAGTCTTTCTTCAGTTTAAACTGGAATTTTTGGATGAATGTAATATGTCCAAGTCTACTCTATTTGAGACTATGCGGAACCTTTATGTAGTCCCTGATAGGGTATAAGTCTATTTATAGAGGTTTATTGGTAAATACTAAATTTTATTGAATAGAACAGTGGAAGGTTTTCAAGTCAAGAAACATAGACAGAAAGAAACTGGAGTCTTTTTGACCCCTATTTTGGTGGCAGTTCCTGATAGCACCCATGTCCTGGTCTTTCTTCAGTTTACACTGAAATTTCTAGATGAATGTATTATGTCCAAGTCTAGTATGTTTAAAACTATGGGGAACCTTTATGTAATCCCTGATAGGGTATAAGCCTGTCTATGGAGGTTTAGTGGTAGATTTTATTGAATATAACAGTGGCAGGTTTTTAAGTAAAAGAACATTGAAAGTTGATAATGCATAGTCTATATATACTTTATTCTCACTGAAATGTCAACTATAAAGCTTTTTTCCTTGGGATAAAAACATTTTCAACCCCATCCAAGTAGTCCAATCTGGTTAGCAGAAGGGGATGAGGACACAAAACTCCTCCAGAACTATGCAAAGCACCTAAAATATATCAATAATATATGGGAAATGAGAAAAGAGGATGGAATTAATATCAAAAGATTTCTAGAGATTGTGTAACTTGGGGTAACGCACTTTCAGAAGATACTTTCCAAGGTTCATTAATCAAGATAAAAATGAAGACATCATTGGAGAAGTATCTAAAGAGGAACTAAAACCAGTGTTGGAATCTTTTAGAAGTCAAAAAGTCTATGTCCAAATGGATGAACAATGGAATTCTATTTGGGTTTTTATGATATGATGGAATAATATTGACTAAGGGTAGAGGAAGAATCAAGGACTTCTAGGAAAGTACCTAGATTCATTAACTCCTCTTTTATAGCACTTATTCCAAAGAAGAAAAACCCTAAGCTATTTGAGGATTATAGGTCAATTTCCTTGTAGGAATAAAGTTGATCAAGTTCTCTACGTAAAATATAAGATAATATTTATAAATTTCCACAAATGACAAATGACCAAAAGTTGGGTCAATTTGACTAAAATGTAGAATCAGTAGTGAAAAACTACAAGACTGCCAAAGCAATTGCTAAAAGTAAATCATAAGCTAAAAGAAGTTAAACTATTGTATGAGAAAAGTAGACAATAACAAAAACCTAGACACAACAAAACAATAGGCTACACCCTACACATCATCAAAAGCACATGCTGAATGAGGGGGGGAGCCCATGCATTCATATTAGATAGAAATGGATGTAGAGGAAGAGGATGGAAATGTCCCTACAAGATCATCATCCATTAAGAGGGAGCCAAAACACTGTCTAACGATATATCAAGTAGATTCTAGGTCTAAAATGTAAGATATGTGAAAGTGAACCATAGACCCTGATTCCCTTAGTCTAGTCCATGTGAGAAAAAAGAGAAAAATATTTAAGTAACAATGGGCCTTGTATATGGTGACACATGGAGGGAAAAACGCATGATAAGCAATTAAGCCATCATGGCCTATAGGAGGGGGCACAAGATGAATATCCCTGTCCCTGTACCTAAGTTTCCTGGCAACTTAGGTGAATATGGTATGTCAATCATAGTTTTTGAGAAGCATTAGTGTAAAACCAAGTAATCTTTAAAATACTTGTGCTTGGAGCTATGTATGTGGTGAATTTGTGTTGTTCCAAAACATGAAAATCAAGTTGAAATCATCATAGGTTCTACTGGTAAAAGGGTGGGATATTTCCAACCAAGGAAGCAAATTTCCATTGTCTGACAAGAAACAATGACACAACCAACAACAAAGAAATTGAATAACACATAATAAACAAGAAGGTGTTGAAAATAGAATGCAACATTGAGTTTATAATTCATATTCCTGTTGGATGACTATTATGTACCCTGTTCAAAAAAACAGTGCTTCAATCTTATCTAATTCACTTTTATTATCACAAATAGGAAGGTGTTCCTTGACACCTTGTGGTTCTAATGGATCATCCTCCTTTACAACAGCCTTATGTGTTAATAACTGCTCCAAGTTAGCAATGGAACTAGGATACCTTCCTGAACTCATAGTCCACATGAAGGCTTTGATGATAGTTTGCAGATTTAAATGTGATTGTTTGTATTTCGACTCTAGATTGCCTAAACATGGACAGTAAGGGATCCTCACTTTTAAATTTGTGGACGAGTTGGCATATCTAATTCAAGATCATTTATCATGGGTACCAAGAAATGGGCAATCCATAATATATGGGAGGACAGAATTATGGGAAGAGATCCATTATCTTCTTTACTTGATTTATCCAATCTAAAAGAATGGCTCATTGGCTTTGATATAAACACATTTTCTAACATGTCGGATTGGGATACTTTAGGAATATGGCAGGGATGAAACAGTTGTCTCAGCCTGCTCAGATTACAGCTCAATTCCATCAGATGTTCCCCACTCTGCAAGGAGAAACATCTATCAATTTAGCGACCGAGGATAGAATATGACGGTGACAAATTACTGGCTCTTATTCAGTCAAAAAAGGATATCGAATTCAACTTAGAAGCCTCCATCGACTACCTAGATCATCAACGTGGAAATATATCTAGCACTCAAATGGATTATCAAAAGTTCACATTTTTTGCTAGACCACATTTTTTGCTAGACTCTTGTACATGGGAAATTGCTAACAACAAATATGAAATAATTTAGAAAAGTAAGGAATCATCACTATTGTCTGCAGATTTTCATTATAGTGATAATCTGCACTATTGTTTAAAAGGCTGGGTCGTCACCATATCTTCAACCTAGGAACCCCAAAAATCAGTTTGGGTATCCTAGGAGACATGGCTCATTAGTCAGGTTTGTCAAGCGTTTGTTGATGAATCCTAGATTCCCCATCAATCTCAGTCAAACGTTCAAGGGTAAAAAAGGATTAGGGATGACGAAGTCGAGGAACCCCATTAGCCAAGAGCCCGGGGAAAGCATAGATCGTAGTTGTCCCTCCTTGGAGTTTATAATGTTTATTTTCATCTTTCATTCTCGTGTAGTTGGTGTAAGTAAGAATAAGGCCGAAGGAGTCTCCTATTGGATGAAATCATTCCAAATATAAAGGCTGCCAAAGATGCTAGTTCTAAGCTCCTTGTACATACTCTTTATGAATGTTTCCCATTGATTTCCACGTGTTCATCTACTCGAGCCACGAAGGGCTCGAAATTTGTAGTGGCAATTCTAGCATTTTCGGGATTGTTGGTAGGTGGTAGTTTAGCTTGTGGTGTTCTTCACAAAGGAAACATTAATAGTTTTGGAATTTCAGAGACGACCATGACTAAACATAGTCATCCTAGAAAGTGCACTTATTTTGATGTATTGGACCTATCAGGTATTTACTATTAAGGACTTTTCCCTATCAGAAGGATGCTCTGCAAAGTGAAATATCTCATTTAAATCAAAGCATAGGCATGCAAATGAAGGCTCAATTGGTAAAAAATGCAAAGTTGGAAGTGAAATTGGAAGCCCAGAACCAGAGGCTAGACAAAATAGCACTAGATAGATTTGGATATGGACAAAACCATATTATCCTTGGGTTTTCATGCAATTCCCAATCTGTAAACTGAACCTCTGATTCTATCGACTCAGTGAAGTAAGATTTGTTTGAGGAAATTACAATTCAATAGGCTCAAGAAGATCATGTAGAAGAAGCAACAGTCAGCATGAACCTAGGTACTCGCAGAATAAAGAAGCTACGGATTAAGTGGACAGTGGGCATGATTTCACCTAATTTACTTAGGTTTTTATATATCATGTTATTTCATTGTGTGCATAGTTTGTAAGGATTTACAGGTTCAGATATTATAGAATACAAGTAGATAGAGATATGATGGTCATTATGTCAGTTACTTTTCAATAGATGATGAAAGTTTTGGATCATATACTGCAATGTTTAATAAAATATTTAAGATTCTTTTACACTTTTTTGAACGATTTGGCCACACTTTTTTATATATGAATGCAAATCCTACTCGTTTCTGTTAAAATAAAATTAAAATAAAGGATTTGAATTTTCATTGCTAAATTTAAGATAGTTGTAAATATAACAATTGTGATTGTTTGTGGCAGGTTTGAAGACTGTTCGAAATGAAAGTGAAAACCTTAGGGCCACGAGAAAGGATAACAATATTTTTTGAGCGAAGTACCCCTTCCTTCCCAATTTGATTCCATTGATTAGGCCACAGTAGAAGGGATACATACAAGTTCAATTTGATTGCCCGACAAACAAGCAATAGGTGATATTTATATACTGATGTAGGAGAATTGGTGTCTCCTAGATTCATTGCATATTGTGAGTAGTGACAGAACACAGTGGATAGGCAAAAAAAACAAAGGTTGGAGATGTAGGGGTTTTCTCATGTAGAGATAAGGAGATGCAGAACCAAATCGATTTTGGGCCATCGAGAAAGAGATAAAATGGGATCGAGAAATAGAGGAAGGGATATGGTTCATTTTAAGGTATATTGACATACTGACATACAAACACATCAGTCAATTGAACACATCTGTTGATGCAGGATTCATACAAGAGACTAATATCTTGTTGTAAAACAGTAAAATCATATTCAATGACAAGTGGGGGTTTTATTCTACGACTTACCTTGCATAGAGACCTGAAAAGATAATTAGTGGGGCTATCTCCAAACCAGGATCGAATTTATTCTCTTTAAAAAAACTCCTGGATAGCATTCAATTTCCTAAATCCAACAAGAACACCCGTCTCAGCCACAAGTCTGTGCAATAGCCCTTGAAGACCTACAACTCATCAGTGGCAAGCACATGGTCCATGACAAAATATTCTTTCAGAAATGGTTCAACCATATTCTTATGGCAATAACTATATATCTCTTTCCAAATTAAATAAAAGCCCTGAAGATTTTGGAATCACAGATATTCCAGGTTTTCAAGGAAAAATACCTGCTTAGTTACGATGATATGCAATCCTCATAAGCAATGGTGTTGCGTCTATTTGCTGCAAATAATGATTTTTCCTTGTAGATGGAATTTATGATGTTCAATTTCCTAGAACTGTTCATCCCTACTATGGAGTTAAAAAACCAATCGAGTTTTGGCATGATTGTAATTCCGCTCGTTATGGGTCAATCTAATCAATAGGTGAAACAACTTATGGGTAGAGTGAATCAACAGGATTTTTCTTTTGAATTGAAAATGTGGCTAGGAATGGTGTTAGGACTCATGTCTCTACTGGACCAAAATAATTTACTGAAACAACTTCTGCATCGACTGAAACCACTGGGCTCTGCATCAACCAAAACCACTAGGATTTGCCTTTGAGAACACCATCTGCAGTCATGGATGGTTGATCAAGTTTAAAACCATAAAAAAAACACAAGATTTGAAAACAAATACTCACATCATTTTGACCCGTTTTAGTTATTGTGTATGCCTATCACTATTTGAAAGCCCTTCCTTCAAACCCTTAGCATAGGACTTGAAACCCTCCATCCAAATCTCTGTGACATACATGGCTGTAAAAATGCAAGAACAATGGAACCTGTGCCTGGATGGTAGGAAGAAAAAAAGGAATTTATTTAGAGTTATTATCAAATACAAAATTACTGGCTCATCATTTTTGGCCATCTATTTATCAATAGCGGGAAACATTTGGGGGAAAATTGCAGAAAAATTGAAAGTTTAAATAGAAATAATTTGTTTGTATTATTAGGATTAATAATTTGTTTTTAACATTTTTATTTTTAGTTTTAAAATAGAAAAATAGAAAATACCAAAACAATTACTAAAGCGTTAGTTAAGAATGTTTAAATAGAAATAATTTGTTTGTAATAATAAGATTAATTTATGTTTTTAACATTTTTATTTTTATTTTTTAAAATAGAAAAATATAAAATACCAAAACAATTATAAGGAAAATAACATATATTTATTTTAATTAAAGTAAAGTTATATATATATATATATATATATATATAATTTAGAAACTCAAGTATAAATTTAAAATAATAGTTAAACATTTTAATGATATTTATATTTTTAAGAAGTATTAATAATATTTATATTTTTAAAAAGTATTGAAAAAATTTTGGTAGGGAAAAAAATTATGATAAATTTAACATATATATAATGCTTTGAGATTTATCTATTATAAAATCAATTGTTATAAATTTTAAAAAAGATATAAATGTAAAAGAATAACATTCATTTTCCTCAAATTTTTATTTTGCATATCTTATTTGAGTTTTTTATAATTTCTAGCTATCTGCACTTTTGGGAAGGGAACCAATGGTGCCTAGCCACTATAGGCCACACTTTCCCTCTAAAGTTTCTCGTATCAATCAAGCGACATAGAGACATTGTCCCACTTATACATCATGTTGTCATATGAAGACACACTAAACACTCTCAAAACTCTTGTCATGTCATATTGAGATTACAACTTCTACTCTTAGTTGTATCTTTCCTCATCTCATTGTTCAACAATTTCTCTATATAGAGTATAATACTTTTGATGCCATTATGTTCATGATTTCAATTAGTTTTAACTACCACACTAGTTTAAAAACAAATATCACTTCATTTTTTTCATCTTTTTGTATAACAATAATTCAATACTATTTTAAGTTTTAATTGGTCACTTAAATTAACTCATTTATGTCATTTTTTTAGTCCTTAAAAAAGTTATTTTGTTTAAAAACTAATATTGAATTTAAGTGGCCTTTGCTTCAAAGCAAGGGGTGATTTGGCTATACGGCATCTCTTGCAAACTATTGATAAGATAAAAAGGCATATTGAGTGCTTTCCCCTTGAAAATCAACAATAACCTAAGATAATAATAATGTATCTAAGAAAAACGCCCTTTGCAAGTCACATACCTCATGATTAGTTCAAGAAGAGGATGGAATTTCCTTTTAACCAATCAAGAAGGGAACCCATACTTTGATTGGACTTACGAGCCAGTCTTAATCGAGAATTTCTTCCCTGTTATCCCTTTGATGCATTTCCCTTTAAACCATCTTTCACCCTCCAACAACAATTGTGTTGCTTGAGAGACAAACTCTTACATCACTGATATGAGCAATATTACCATCAAACACCAAGGCAAATGCTTTAGTAACTGCGATATTGAAACCATAAAACTTTTGCAGAAAGGTAATCCACCCAGCTTTCGTTATAGGCTCCACACATTCACTGTATGCATCAAGATACTAAACTACACAGAGTTCAAATCGAACAACTGACGCCATGAAAGAAAACAAGGGTTTACACTTTATAGGGAACATACAAACCCCCTCTTCTTTCTGATATCTTTGACTTTATAAAAACCCTCTCCAAGCACTTGTCCATTCTCAGATTCCTCCTCTCCTTAATATTCTTCATCTTCTTCTTCCTGATGCTCTTCTTGTTGTTCATGTTCCTCCCCTTCGCTTTCTTTGGTTTCTTCGTCCTCCTCCATGCCCTCTCTTGACCCTCTTCTTGTAGCGCAACTTCATTGAATTGCTGCTACCGCTTCCCATGCTCCTCCTACTCTTCGAGAATCCTCCTCCGCCTACCATTTACACTCTCAAAAACATTTTTGTGTTGATACTTGGCTTTGTCAATCATAACAACCCCTCGACTTCTTTGACCTTATGCCCAAAGGAGGGTCTATTTGAGAGATATCATATAAAAAGACCATGAGAGTGTCTTAACCAATGTAATGAATTTGTGTGTGGTATTAGAGCTTGAGCAGCCTTAAAATATGCTCAAGATCTACACTTCAAAAGATTTTTTTACTTCATTGGTCATGAAAGGTGTGTCTATATAAAATGCTTACAATATCTAATCTAGTTTAGGTGGTGAAGTTTGTTATGATAGTATGGACTATATTATTGTCACGTCCTAGTAAAGGTGGCTTCTTGGAATGTTTATTACTTATTGACCCCCTCGTAAAACTATAGTCCATGTGATAAGGACCTTGCATCATAATCTTGTTCTTCTTTTGCATCCAGGAAGTGAAAATTTATGGATTGTTAAAAAATTATTTGAAATGTCTTTGATCACATGGCATTGATTTTATAACAAATCACGGTGAGAGAATAAAGTCCTAAATCTATCCTTACCCCATCTCATCTAGAAAATTTGTGCAAGTACAGGTAGGGAGACATTGACACAAAGGATGGTGTGACTAAAGATTGAAGTGTAGACGTGGAGTGGAAAAATAAACTAGTGATGAAGAAACCAAAGGATATAAAGATAAATATAGATGAGAAGGCAAGCATGATGCCATTTGTTATGAAGGTTCACAATCAATTTATGATAATTCCCATAAGCATACTCACAATGATATATATCTCTCTGCTTAAATTCCTATTAAAATCACAAATTGTTTCAATATTGTGTCAAGGGAATGTCTATAAAGCCTTGGATTAAGAAGATATCAAAGCCACGCATATGGTGTTGTCTCAACACCCATAATCCATTAAAGACCTTATTTTTTCTTTTTTCACTCCTGAAGGAGTTGAGAATTATTTCTATCATTCTCGAAAGTAATGGACATGAAGCAATGCTCTTGTTTTCCTTTTTACCTTAGGTCGAGAACTACTCTATCAAATAAACTACCTAACTTTGTTACCCAAGCTAGATTTCATTTCTCAACCTTCCCATGCATTTTAATGTTTACTCAATCACATTTTTGTAGCTATAGTTGTCTTTATTGACCAAAATCTCGTTCCTCTCCCATTACTTTAACCATTGACCCTAAAATGGGTACACTTGAGAATTAACATGTAAAAGGGCCTTGATAAAATTTTCTTGACCTTGACAAACCAAGGTCCTTAACCTTATGCACAACTAGATAATGAAACCATAAATACAGAGGATATGTTTAGGTAGTATGTAGTAACTCCTGAAACAAGATTCTTCCATGGAATAGAGTTAGTTTGATGTCACTGCAATTTATCATCAAACTGATATTAATTTCCTTAAATGTTTATTCATTGGCACGGTTTTGTTCATGTGTTTGTTTAGGATTCTAATTGTTAGTTGATTGAAGTCAATCCTCGATCAAAAACCCAATGAGAATAACACTTCTATATTACTTCTAGTATGAACCAAATGACAAAACTTGAGTGTAGCGCAGAGCCCAACACTTGGATTTTCATTCAATTAAATGCCAGCAGTCACATTGGAGCATTATCATAAATAACTTTGCTTTCCTCCATTGTTTTCCAACTAAATGAAAAAGCAACGAGTATGTATTTGCCTACAATGGAGGTTGTAATGAATTAACAATTGAATGGGCTAGTTATGTTATTGTAATGGGCTAGGTATATAATTGAATGGGCTAGTTATGCATTGTATCATATTCTTGGAAGGATTGATTACAGAAGCAATAACCTCAATCCCTAGTGGATCGAAAATAAGCAAAAGTGGAACTTCAGAATCCATAAAACCCCCAAAAATAAGCAAAATCAGAGCTTCTTAATACATAAATTTTCAATGAAGATGGCAGAAATTTGGCGCCCACATTTTTGTGAATTTAGTGGAATTGTTTTTTTTTATAATTTCTAATCTAAGAAATTTTAGTGATGAATTTTTATGACTATAACAATCACATAAAAAGACGAATCTGCATAGCAATTTGTTTGAACAATTACATCACGATTGTGAGAAAAGGTACACTATTGTTTGATGAGGCTAAAGGTACACTGTTGTGATTGGATTTACCATCTAGATATTCAAGTTAAGATTGCATGGGACCATCCATTGGCAAGTTAAACATAGAGCTTCTTTGTGAACTAGGATAGGTAATTGACAAGAGTGCCATGTTGCAAAAATTTGTTTAAAACTACAAATATCAGTTATGTTGGTATTCACTGATTTTATGAATACTACAATGTTACAATAAACTTCATGCTAGTTATAATGAAGATCCATTTCTTGTATGGGAGCATAAGGGTATGGGAAGTTGGGTCCTTACACAAAATGAGCTAGATTTGTACTTGTAAGGAATGAATGCCTAAGTAGAGAAAAATGTTTGAAAACTTGGAGCCCTCACCAAAATTATAGTTAGCAAAGGGATCTCGTGTCGAGGTTGTAGCCTGGTCACGAAGAGCTTATTTTCCCTCTGTTTGATTGATAGTGGAGTGGTAAACCTAGTGTGAGATTAGTATTAAAGGATTGGTTGAAAAGCATAGGTTAGTGTTGGTAACTAGGTCTTTGTAAAATTTGCACCAAAATGGTAGTGACGAGGGATTATTTCATTTTCCTATAAGTTAACTTACTATATTGGACACGAGGCAACATTTTGAGGGATTTTTTGTGATCGTATAGAGAAATATAGTGAATCATTTTCTCCCTTGTCACCACATATCCCAACATGATAGTGGTGTCCACATTTGATGGCTATGGCCAAAGGAAAATCTCTCTTTGGTAATGAATTAAGATGTTTAGCTTTTGTTCAAGATAAGTTTTATTACAATTTATGTGTATGTTGGATTTAATGAATATTGTTATAATTTATATGATGTCACATTTGCATCTATATGGGTTAGAAAAATTCAACTATGGTAATTTGTGTTTGCTTGAACCACTAAAAATATATAAGAAGAACAATTCAACTATTGTAATTAGAATTTAGATGAACCACTAAAAATATGTAAGAAGATGTATTGTTAAATTTGTGTTTTAAGTTTATCTAGTGTTGCTATAAGGTTTAATCATGGATTAATTTAGTACCTTGTTAAACAAGGAAGTTGGTAAGGTATGTATTAAACATTATTACCTAGCATGTGTAGATTGTTAAAAGAGTTCATTAGAGGAATTTTGGGGTCTGAAATGGGCCTCCTAAGGAAAATAATAAAATAATAGTTAAAATAATAAAATAATGGTTAAAATAATAAAATAATATTAANTTGATGGGTCATTGAACACGAGAAGAAAATAATTGTATATGGTGTGCATTTTTCATTTCTTTTGAGCTTACCTAAGGTTAGAGAACCCATGAGAATTGTAGTGGGAAGGTATAATATGCATCATATTTCTATCACCTTAAGGGATGACTTTTTATGAGGGTAGCAAATGTTCCTTGAACATTTTTTATGCTAATGACATCCTCATTTATAGCACAAAAAGGAATTGAAGTTGTTATGCCTTAAGATTTTTGGTATGTGAAACCTTAGTAGACTAAAAATCCCTTCAAACCACTTGAAGTCATCAATCTTCATTATCATTGGTACTAAATATTGGGAGATGTTTGAGTTTGAAGGGATTGAGGGGCTTGGTTTTCATAGGGATAAGTTGAGTTGGGTTTGACAATGAACAAGAAATCTCAAATCTCATGTCTAGGAAGGATTTAGTACCTAAAATAAGTAGTGGGCATATCGATATAACTAATTAGTTATTTAAACATATTATATCCCACCTAGATAAAAATTTTACCATAACTTTGGCTCACTTTAACTAAACATAAAGTTGGTCACTTCGAGTGAGCCTTTGGTCTTCCTCAAGGAATTGTGGTCCTGTCTAAAATCCCAACAAACAGGCTAAGACAAATGCTACCCAATCTTATATCGAAGAGCCAAACAAATCCCTTTACTAGTATGAGAAGTAGATATTTCAAAATAATGCTCTTGTATCTTAGTTGATCAATGAGCAAGATTACCTGAGATAAAGGTATGGGACAACCTAAATTTGACAATAGACGTAAGCACTTTTTCTAGGTCTAAAAGGTTATCTAAATTACATCAAATGAAAAGAAAGTATGTGAAGTTTTTTTGGGGTATCAATATCTCGTAAGATTAAAAAAAAGGGTGTAAAAAATCCATGTGAACCATCCATGATTTTCTTCTTAGACTATGTTCCATTATCATAGGTTAATGCCAGGGCACATGTAATGCGGTGTACCAAATTTGGCAAGGTTAACACGTTGCGTAAATGGTGTAATTGAAATTGTGACATTTTATTTCAAAGGAATACTTTATCCATAGGACACTCCTGCATCCCATGACCTGAGCTTTGCCATAGCGAACAACAAAGATATTCGATAAAGTTTATCAAAGTTTGACGCCTGGCTTCACAGTAGGTATAATGCAAAACAATACTAAAAAATGTGAGTTCAAGGGCGTTTCACATAATAAATGAAATTGCTTTAAACTTTAATAGAAATTTGACAAATCTCAAAAGAATTGTCAAAAATTGAACCAATTATTTTGAATCTTTAACGAAAAATCCACCAAAGCCATAAAACTCGAGAAACTAACTGTTTTTTTCCTTGAGAGATGTCCGCTTATAAGGCCAAAGATGTAAAACAAATTGGTCCACTTCTTCAAAGAAACACTATGAGAATTATTGAAACACCTGTTGCTTCATTCCATTTTAAACCAAGACCAAAATGTCCTTAAGAGTACAAATAAAGTTAGCTTTTGTGTTAAGATTGATATCCACTTCTTGTGCCTTGGATGTTCTTGGTAAAAATGAGGGTATGGATGGGGGGGTGTCCAAAACAACCTTGTAGGGTGACATTTTGGTAGCATATAGGTGGTATTGTACTACCTTTATGCAAGGGGGGTGGGGGGGAACTACTAAACCCAATGACCATATCAGTCAATATAAAACCCAATGGCTAACAATATTGTTATGGTCAACACCTCACAACCTCTATTACTTGTTATTGACTCCAATATCTCAAGTCCTGTAGTATACAAAAGTATTATGACATACGTCATCATCGTGGACATCGACGTTGTCATCATCATCATCATCATCAATGCCATATGGTACATCAACATCATCTTGATCGTCATCCTCATTATTATCATCATCATCGTCAGCATCAACAAAATCATTGTTATCATTGTCAATATGGCCACGCATATGCCATTAGTGTTCTTAATCACTCATTGACATTAGGATTCATGTCATGTAATTGTTAAGGTCATTTATATGTCGTTATAGTCATTTCGATGATAATAGGGTTGTTTAGATGTCGTTACAGACATATAGGTGCCATTATAATCAATTAGGATCCAAAAGTGATACCACATGCATAATCATGATTGACATCCACATCATCATCATCATCATACAATAAATCAACATCATTGTCATCGTTGTAGTCATCATATATATAATTGGGATAATAATGAGCAAGGATCCATACTACCTCACAAGAATGGATGATATACTCTTATACTTATCAAATCATATCCATACGCTCCAACATAATTATCATAATGCATCATCGTCGTGTTGTTAGGGACAATCATATGCCATTAGGGTCTATCAAATGTTGCCGAGGACACTAAAATGTCATAAGAGCAATTTAGGTGAAATTAAGGTAATTTACCCCTCATTAGGATTAATCATGATCCAAAACTGCCATGATTACGATCATTTAGGTGCCACTATGATAAATCAAGATCCAAACATACTAACACATGAATCATGATCATTGACATTGACATTGATATATCTGACGTTATGTTAGACATTTCCCGAACACAATTCCTAGCTCTAAACCTAGTGCAATTTCTAGCGCAGTTCCTTTTGAAATTTCTGGCATTATTCTAGGTGCTATACCTAGATCTATACCTGGCGCTATGTTGGATGTTTTCTAGGCGCAATTCCTGGATCTATACTTGGCGCTATGTTGGATGGTTTTCTTGCCAAAATTCATGGCGCAATTCCTATCATTAACCCTTGATTAATATATGGTGCTATGTTATTCAGGACATTTTTTGGGAGGTTATTCTTGGCGTTATATGGGATGATTTTGTGGACGCTAATTGGGATGCTAATTGTGATGTAAATTTAGACATTAATTTGGACGTTAATTAGCATCCAAAATAGCGCCAACTTTTAAAAAGGGACGATAATTGGGACGCTAATTGGGATGTTAATTGGGATGCTAATTAACATCAAAAATAGAGCCAACTTTTAAAATGAGATGCAAATTGGGATGCTAATTGGGACGCTAATTGGGATTCAAATTGGGATGCTAATTAGCGTCCAAAATAGTACCAACTTTTAAAAAGGGACGTTAATTGGGATGCTAATTGGAACGTTATTTGGGACTCTAATTGGGATGCTAACTGGGATGCTAATTAGTGTCCAAAATAGTGCCAACTTTTAAAAAGGGACGCAAAAAACACCATTAAAAACGCCATCCTGTGGAAAAGCGTCTACTTTGTCCAAAAAATGATGAAAAATACACTAAGAGTGATAGTGGATGCTAAAATGAGATGCTCATCATAGGGTTTGGTTGTAGTGTGTATTGCACCTCCTACGGGAGATGAACTTATTGTAATCAATCATATAAGTTACCCTAGAAGAACAATGTAGACCTTGTAGTGAAACACAAGCAAAATAAAAGACAAATTAAATTATAAAATATAAATTATATTTCTCCCCCAAGAAGTCGGCCCCAATTAAATTATTAGTGGAAAATTTGTATAAATCGGAGGTTCCCCTCCTCATTATTCCACACAGCAGCACAATGAAGTTCGCACTTTTCTGGGACAGAGAGAAGTTCACATATACTGTAGAAGAAGACTGTTTTTAGGGTTTCTATCTTTGGAAAGGTTTTCCATATTTTCTCTTTCTTCTTCATTGTACTCCGATCTCAGAATTATCATCTCTAGACGAAGGTTGTTGGGTTTTCTCCCATTTGGGTTTCCCAGGATAAAAATACTTGTGTTATTGTAAGTAGTGTTATTGTTCTATGCTTTCTTTATTTTCTAGTGATCCTATTGATAAATACAATTAAGATAAGGCTTCTATAATCTTATGAAAATCTAACAATCTCGAGTTTAGCCCTTCAATAATTCTCAAATCCTGAGCTTGGTCATTTTCCATCTTTTTCCAATTTTTCGAGCCTGTAGGCTTCATTTCTGCCATGGATCTAGTGCACGCTGGAATCTTATTGTAAAGATCTAAATATAATAATTATTATTATATTTAATAAGAATAATAATAATATTATTATATTAAATTGTTAACAAAAATATTTTATAATAATAATATTATTATTATAAAAATTTTATTTTTATTTTCTTACTAACTATTTTGACTTTTTGTTTGTAGGGATGAGGTGGGAATGAAGAGGGGAGCGTGCAAAAGAGGAGGAGGACGCATGAGAGAGGAGATGGCAAGGGAATGGTTGAGGTAATGAGGTGAGTTACGGGTAGAGGGAGGCAACGTGAGCAGAAAGGGAAGGACACGGGGAAGGTCTGGCAGATGGAAGAAAACAAGGAGCGTGGTGAGGAGGAGACGAGTAGAAGCTGCAACAGGACGCAATGGGGGTGGTGGAAGTGTGGAGGGGACACAGGGAGGAAGAGTGGCAGATCTAGAAGTAATGGCACGCGAGTGGGAGCGTAGAGAGGAGGAGGGGTGGCATAGAGAAGGGGATACATCAAGGAGTTAGAACATCGAAGGGGGAAGTAAGACAAGCAAGGAGGATGATTGGGGAACGCGTCAGGGTAAAGAGGAGGAGCGGTGAAGCGACAGGTGACTGGCGATGAGGAAAATGTGTGGAGGGTGAGGATGAGAGATGGAGGTGGTGAAAGGGAGAAACGTGTTAAGGACGGTGCCAGGAGATGGAGCCGATGAAGGAAGATTGTAGTTGATGAGTCAATCTGGCTATGATGCCAAATGAAGAAACCTGAATCCGAAGTTGAAGTAAAAAACCAGTTTTTGAATATGAATAATCAATTTATGAAGAATGCTCGTATAAATTACAAGTTGGCCCACTTAAATACAACTTGGATTTACAATTTGAAAGGTCTGGTCCTCTTATTTATTAACTACTTATAATATAATTGTTATTAATGTTTTTATTATTTTTATAATATACAACAACAAGAAAAACATGAAAATCAGCAAAATCTACAACCATGGGGAGAAATCACGCCACAAATTTACCAATTCTCAAGTCTACTAGGCCACATAGGGCTTCACAAAGGTATTCTCTGGAATATTTTTTATTAACTCATGAAGGTGAACCTACTTATTTTCAAGAAGCATGTGAAGGAGATAATAACATCAAATGAAAAAAGGCAATGCAAGAAGAGCTTAAAATCCCTACATGGCAATAAGACATGGGTTTGGTTGAATGGCCAAAATGAAGAAATGTTTTAAAGAACAAGTGGGTGTATAGAATAAAACATGAAGGAAAGGAAAATAACAAAGGTACAAATCAAAGCTAGTGGTGAAAGGATTTGGGCAAGAACAAGGTATTGATTTTATAGAAATTTTCTCCCTAATTGTTAAAATATCATCAATAAGATTTATTCTTGGTCTTGTTGCTTCTTTAGATTTGGAATGTGAATAGCTAGATGTAAAGACGGCTTTCCTTTATGGTGATTTGGAGGAGGAAATCTATATGGAGCAACCAGAAGGTTTCAAAGTAAAAGGTAAAGATAATATAGTTTACATGTTGAAGAAGAGTCTGTATGGGATAAAACAAGCTCCTCACCAATGGTATAAGATGTTAAAATTCCATATGCTAAGCTAGATCATCAACATTTAATTTCAATTTCATAATAAAAGCATATAAATAGGATCACTGAAAGAAACAGTATCACAAGAACAACATAGATTTATCCTGGGAAAACCTTAAAGGGAAAAACCAAGCAAAAGCTTCCTCAATATAGATGCCCCAAAAAGAAAAAAGGTAAAACCAAAAGACTGATCCTCCTCCTTCTCCGACTACTTCTCTCTCTCACTATGCGCTACACAAGTGAGTGTGTTTGTTCCAAATGAGGAGCGTCACACCTTTATTTATATTCTTTCGTTCACTTAATAATTAATTCAGTTATGTAGGCTCAAGTACTCCTAATTTAATCTTGTAGGCTCGAGTAACCACAACTGGGGTACTAATGACCCGACTTACAATTTGAGGGGACTTCCTCAAGACTCTTATTAATTCTCCCGATTAGAAACATCAGGGTATAAAGAAATACAAGTGGTTCTCCCGGTAGGACCATCGGGGACCACAAAGAAATACATATAGAATATTCTTCGAAGTTACAATATTTCAACAGTCCCCCTTAATGAGAAGGGTATTCTACAACAACATCAACAACGACAATAGTAGGAGAGAGGGGACATCATCAACATCATCAGGGTGACACATCTATGAATCATTGGAATCTTTTCAACATCATATAGTCTTCATCTTCAATCTTCAACATCAACAACACTTTGACCGCTTGATCGATGACATCATCATCAACACTTTGAACTTTAGATCAGCAACAACATCTTCAGCACTTTGACCTTTCGATCAGCAACATCAACAACATCATCATCATCATCATACTTTGATATTTCGATTAGTATGTCATCATCATCACACTCTGATCTTTCGATCAGTAACATCATCATCAGCAACAACCTGCAATCCACATCACGAATACGAAAGTCTTCAGATCACTTTTGGACCTAAGTCCAGGGATGATACAATCCTACAACATTCTCGGGGACTGAAGCCTCTGCATACCTTTCTAAACTGAAGTTCAAGGATGATACAATCCTGCCACATTCTCAGGGACCGAAGCCTCCAAATACCTTTCTGAACCGAGGTTCAAGGATGATACAATCCTACCACATTCTCGGGGACTGAAGCCTCCGGATACCTTTCTGAACCGAAGTTCAAGGATGATGCAAACCTACCACATTCTCGGGGACCGAAGCCTCCAGATACCTTTCTGAAATAAAGTTCAAGGATGATGCAATCCCACCACATTCTCGAGCACTAAAGTCACTGGATCATTTCTGGACAAATGTCCCGGGATGATACAATCTCTCTTCATTCTCGAGAACTGAAGTCACCAGATCACTTTTGGACAAATGTCCTGGGATGATACAATCCCTCTTCATTCTCGAGGACTGAAGTCACTGGATCACTTCTGGACGAATGTCCCGAGATGATATAATCCCACTACTACATCACTGCTCCACCTTTCGAGGAAGGTCTTTCTGAACAACACCAAGCTTGTCACGAAAGTATTTGAACTTTACCCGAGACAGAGGCTTCATCAACACATCAACAGCTTGTTCGTCAGTACTCACATACTGGAGCTTTATGGCTCCCTTCTGCATCATACCTCGAATGTAGAAATACCAGATTTCTGTGTGCTTCGATCTGTCGTGGAACACTGGGTTCTCTGTCATATTTATACAACTTTGGTTATCACATAGAATCATCATAGTATTCAACTCTAGGTTGAATAACCCTGACATCATCTTTTGAAGCCATATGGCTTCACAACTATCAGAGCAAGTTGCTATATATTCTGCTTCGGCTATGCTAAAAGCAACACTGGACTGAAATCATAGCAGATCCCAGACTATAACATCCACCTGATGTGCTTTTCCTGTCTGAGACACTTCCAACCCAATCTACATCTGTGTAGCCATACAATTTGTACTCATGGCTACCATCATAGTATAGACCAAAGTCTATAGTCCCTTTCAGATATCTCATCACATGTTTTGCAGCTACCAGGTGAACCCGTCTAGGTTGAACTAGATATTGAATCAAAGTGTTCACAGCAAAACAAATGTCAGGTCTGGTATTTGTTAGGTACATCAATGACCCAATGATCTGTCTGTATTGAGTCACATCTACTAACTCTGATGAGTCATTAGCTAACAACTTCAGGTTGGAATCCATGGATGTGGCCATGGTTTTGCATTCCAACATATAAAATCTTTTCAATATCTCTACTGCATGCTTTCCCTAGTTGATAAAGATTCCTTCTGAACTTTGCCATACTTCCATACCTAGGAAATAATGCATTAACCCGTGATCTTTCATCTCAAATTCTTCGGCGAGTTTCTTCTTGCTTTCCATAATCTATTTCTCATTCCCTATCAAAAATAAATCATCCACATATAATAGTAGTATGACAGGTTCATCTTTTATAACCTTTAAGTAAAGTTTAGGATCGGCTTTACTCTTGGCAAAGCCCATGCTCATCAGGAAACTATCTATCCTTCCATACCAATCTCGAGGAGCTTGCTTCAGGCCATATAGGGCCTTCTTCAACTTGCATACGTGAGTACATCTATCTTCAACTTCAAATCCTTGTGGTTGTTCTATGTATACTTCTTCTTCAATCACACCATTTAGGAAGGCTGTTTTCACATCCATCTGGTGTAAGTCCCACTTCATCATGGATGTAAGTGCCATGATAGCTCTAAGCGAAGTATACCGTGCCACTGGGGAAAATGTCTCTTCATAATCAATTCCATCTTTCTGAGAGAAACCTCTGGCCACAAATCTTTCTTTATACTTCTCGATACTTCCGTCAGCTGCATGCTTTATCTTGTAGATCCATTTTGAGGATACTACACTCTTTCCTTCTGGTTTGGGAACTATATCCCATACATCATTCTTCATTATTGACTATTATTCTTCAGTCATTGCTTCTACCCATTCTTTCTTCTGTATCGCTTCTTCGTAGTTTGTAGGTTCTTGATCTACAAGATCACACATCAAAGATACACAGTTGAAAAAATTCTTAGGCTTCTTACTTACCCTTGTGGAGCCTTCATGAGCTCCATATCTTTTTGCCTCTTGTATACTCTCTCTTTCCCAAGCAGGATTTCTCTTTCGTGACATCTCCATTGTAGGAGTTTCTTGTGGTTCTGCCATGTCATGTTCTTCAAAAGCTTCATCTTTAGGGAGAGATGTAGTTTCTTTATTTCTGGGAGGTGTCTCTTCCTCATACACTTCTTCATGTTGGCACTTCCTCATACACTTCTTCATCAAATGTCACATCTCGATTGATTTCCATGTGATGGAATCCATGAATGTAAATTTTGAATGCCTTGGATACTTCATAGTATCCAACAAATATCCCCTTCTTTCTGGAAGGGTCTAACTTGGTTCTTTTATCTTTTGGTATATGAATATATACTCGACAACCAAATATTTTGAGGTGACTTACCTCAGGCTTCTTTCCCGTGAACATCTCTTCTGGAGTCTTGAATCCAAGAGCACTGTATATTCTATTATGTACATATACAACAGTTTTGGCTACTGCTTCCCATAAATGCATTGGAAGATATTGATCATATATCATTGTCTTCACTGCCTCCATGATGGTTCTGTTCTTTCTTTCCGCAACCCCATTCTGTTGAGGATTGTAGGGAGTAGTTAGTTCCCTCTTGATTTCGACATCTTTGCAAAAGGCTTCAAACTCTTTTGAGGTATACTCTCCGCTATTGTCTGATTGGAGTGTCTTTATTTTCTTGTCCGAAAGATTCTCTATCAAGGCTTTGAATTCTTTGAATTTCTCAAACACTTCACTATTTGATTTCAAGAAGTATATCCAAGTATTTCTTGAATAGTCATCAATAAATGTGATATAATATTCAAAGGCACTTAAGGATGTAGAAGACATTGGACCACACACATTTGAATGAATCAATTCCAACGTACCTTTTGTTTTTGTTTCGCTCTTCGGAAATGGATTTTTGATGTTCTTTCCTTTCGCACATCCTTTGCAAATGCCTTCATGCTTGATCTTCATGTTTGGTAATCCCGTCACACTTTGTTCACATGAGGTAGAGCCTTGTAATTAATGTGGGCAAGCCTTCTATGCCATAGTTCACTAGGGTCAGTGGACTCATGAACAAAGGTTGTTTCCAAGTGCCCCTTAAGTTTATACAAGTCTCCTTCTTCTTCACCAATGATGACTGCATCTTCAATATTCTTTCCTTTAGGCCACATGAGTACTTGACCATCTATGAAAGCAACTCTGAATCCTTTCTTATCTAAACCTGAGATAGAAAGTAAATTCTTCTTCATACCAGGTACATATAATACATCTTTCATCTTTAGGGGATTACCTGAATCAAGTTTGTAGCTTGCTTCACCAACTCCTTTGATTGGATATTGATAGTCATATCCTAGGGATACTTTCTGAGGAGAGCTCTTTTCTTCAAGTTTGGACAGAGTTTTATTTTGTCCCCTCATGTGCTTTGAAGCACCACTATCAATAAGCCAAGTGTCTTCTCCAGGTGTTACAGACCCAGAGAGAGCAGAGAATAGTACATACTCTTTTGCATCTTCTTCTCTTGCTTACTTTCTTGGAGGTCCTCCTCTTCTTCTTCTTCATCCTCATCTTCAGCTATATGAGCATGATGTATTTTGTTGTTGTTGATCCTCTTCTTATATTCTTGCCTCTTCATAGGACAAATTCAGGAAATGTGTCCTATCTTATCACAATGAAAACATTGAAAACCTGAGTAGTCTTTATCTGGAGGATTTTCCCTTGTTCTTTGGATTCTTCTGAGAGGTTGAGACTCCTTCAAATTAGATTGACTTATTCTTCTCTTGGTGTGAGTGGCTAGGGCTTGATCATCTTCCTTTAGTAAGGCCTCTATATTTTCCACTCTAGTCTCCTCTTGAATGCAGTCTTCCCATACTACATCAAACTTCATGGTTTCTTTTCTGGCACACATCATCTGGATGAAAGATTCCTAGGGTCTAGTCAGGCCATTGAGAGCAGTCATAACCATTTCATCTTCATTAAGCTTATCTCCAATAGCTTCTAGTTGTTCTTTGATCTAAGAAACCCTTGTGAAGTAGTCTTGGATGGATTCTCCATGACTCATCTTGGTGCTCTTCAGTTGAGCTCTTAGATTCATCTTTCTGTTGATGTTTCTTCCCTCATACATTCTGGATAGGGCATGATACATTTCTTTTGGAGTCTTCTTGGATTACACTTGAGGGATCAAGTGATCCTTGATAGAGTCAGCAGCAATAATCCTTTGTGCCCTAATCATATCCTTCTTGTGCTTCTCCTTGGCTTTAGCTTCTTCAGGTTTTGAAACGTCCTCTTTGATATACTTATCAAGATCATTCTCTTGGAGAAAAAGACCAATCCTATATTTCCATGCTTGGAAATTCTCTATGCCTTCTAGCTTGTCCTCAAGCTTAGTGCTTAGGGCCATCTTGTTAGAAAATCACAAAAAAATGAAATTATGTTGAATGAGAAACAAAACTTACCAGGAGATGCGCTTGACTGAGGTGAGTTGACTAGTGTGCTTGGATTATAGAGATCTCAAGTCTTCACCTTCCAAATCAGACTTGCAAGATTCAGCTTCTGCAGCTTCCAGTTGTTTTCTGGTTCAGCAATTTTCTAGTGTAGCTGTCAAACTAGGAATTGACTTTCCCGGAGACTCACTTACCCAAAAATATCGATTCCAGGCTCAATAGATGTGCTCTAGGAGGGCACAAATTTCTATGCAAGCAATTTTCTGAAAATCAAAATTTTTCTCGAAACCCTAATTTCTTCGGGGGAGAGAGAGAGGGCTCTTTTACCTTGTGAAAGCTGTCCTATTCAAGCTAGCTCTGATACCATGTTAAAATTCCATATGCTAAGCTAGATCATCAGCATTTAATTTCAATTTCATAACAAAAGCATATAAACATGATCACTGAAAGAAACCGTATCACAAGAGTGACACAGATTTATCCTGGGAAAACCCTAAAGAGAAAAACCCAGCAAAAGCTTCCTCAATATAGATGCCCCAAAAATATAAAAGGTAAAACCAAAAGACTGATCCTCCTCCTTCTCCAGCTACTTCTCTCTCTCTCACTAATGCGCTACACAAGTGAGTGTGTGTGTTCCAAATGAGGAGCGCCACACCTCTATTTATATTCTTTCCTTCACTTAATAATTAATTCAGTTATGTAGGTTCGATTAATCCTAATTTAATGTTGTAGGCTCGAGTAACCACAACTGGGGTACTAATGACCCGACTTACAATTTGATGGAACTTCCTCATGACTCTTATTAGTTCTCCCAATTAGAAAAATCAAGGTATAAAGAAATACAAGTGGTTCTCCTAGTAGGACCATCGAGGACCACAAAGAAATACATATAGAATATTCTTCGAAGTTACAATATTTCAACATAAGAAATTTGACTCTTTTATGCTTGATCGTGGTTTTAAAAGGCTAAATGTGGATCATTGTGTGTATTACATCAAAAGAGATCAAAATGACAATTCCACTATCTTATTATTATAAGTTGATGACATGTTGATTGTTGGTCAAGATAAAAATATGATTAACAACTTTAAGAAAGATTTTAACAACCAATTTACAATGAAGGATTTGGGTTTAGCACAACAAATATTGGGCATAAATATTATGCATGACAAAAATAAAATAAAAAATTGTGGTTGTCACAAGAAAAATATATTGAAAAAGTGCTTGATAGGTTTAACATCAAGGATGTCAAGCCGGTTGGTACACCCATTTCCACCCACTTCAAGCTAAGTACTGATTTATGCCCTCGTGATGACAAGGAAAAGGAAGAAATTATAAATAATCCTTATTCTTCAACAATTGGTAGCTTGATGTATTCCATGGTATGTACACAGCCAGGTATTGCACATTCAATAGGAGTTGTGAGCATATTCCTTTCCAATCGAGGAAAACAACTTTGGGAAGTAGTAAAGTGGATTTTAAGGTACCTTAAGGGAACTATTCATCATTGTTTATGTTTTGGTGATAATATTGTGCTGGAAGGTTTTATAGATGCATATATGGTTGGCAATGTAGATAGTAGAAAGTCCATCACTGGTTACTTACACACTTTTGTAGGTGAAATAGTGTCTTGGGTGTCTAAGCTACAAAAAGTAGTGGCTCTCTCCACAACAAAGGAAAAATATATGGCTACAACAGAGGAAAAATATATGGCTGCAACAGAGGATTGCAAAGAAATGTTATGGATGGAACGATTTGTATGTGAGTTGGGAATAAAACATGACAAGTATGTGTTGTATTGTGATAGTCGAAGCGCTATTCATTTGGCAAAAAATCCAACATTTCACTCAAAGACCAAGCACATTGATCTAAGGTATCATTCGACTAGGGAAGTGTTATCATGAATTCTAGCAAGTGATAAACAAGAGCTTTGTAGAATATTGACAGGGTTGGGGGACTTGATGCAAGATGGTGGGATAATGGATCATTAACTCATATTTGGTGTCAAGTGGGAGATTGTTATGTGCGAGACCAAATATTATTAAAATAAAATAAATACCTGTCACTTTTCATTTTTCGATTGTATTATTGGAATTAACTAAAATTAATTTATGTATAAGTCTTTCGACCATAGTTTTGGACTGATAGTTTTGGGCAAGTGGTTTTGGCTCATGGTTTGTGGTAGTCGTATTTGTTTATTAAAACAATATAAATATGTATTGTTGGTATAACATTTGTGTGCTTAGGAGATACAAGTTTGAAGTAGTTAGGGTGAAGTATTATGATGTATGTATATGGTTTGTTAATAATAAAAGTTGTTGATCCTTCACTCCGGTGGTTTTCCACGTAAAATTCCAGTGTTCAACTTTTATGTGTGTGAATTTTTTCTTATATCCGAATAATTTATTTTATAGAGATATGCAATTTTATGTGATAAAGAAGATTGATTATTAGATCTACATCTAAATTAGTTGTATTATTGAGAAATGACATTATATCTATAATCTAGAATAGTTTTATTATTAGGTATATAATCTAGATCTGTTATGTAGATCTATATTAGGTACATAATCTAGGTTTTATAATTTGTGTGCTGGACTTATATTGCCACCATTTCATTTTATAAACCTCAAAGGGTGAGATCTCAGGAAATTTCCAGTCAGGGGATGGTATTGTATCATAAATAGTTACAATGGAATATGAAGCTCTAGAAGCTTGAAAGGATGATCTCCTTTTAGCTAGAGAGATTGTAGTTTGATCTGCATATTGGAAATCTAGAGATGTCGGCCCTACAAAGTCCATTGAAGGATCCATGGAACACTTGCCGAAATCGGACAATAAATAAATAGTTTTGGGATTTAAGATATCCTACGGGTCTACTGAGAGACAACACTAGTGGACTTACGATGCCTAAAACTAACGTCTATAGCCACCAAAACTCCGAAACAGACTTGGATATCAAAATTATTCCACATGGATACTTTTGCAGCAAGAAATGAACTTTGTTCTCATATTGCTAACACACAAAGATTTCCAGAATGTAATACGGAAATTTGATTAAAAGAGCTTCTGAAACTTACAAAGAGATTATACAAATGTCGCGGTGGCTTTGATACCAAGAGACACCAAGACCGAACAGGAACGCGACTTTAGAATATGCAGCTCCTAAGACCCATCTCCAAATACAGACTCAAACAAAGATTGTTCGTCTTCGGAGGGCGAAGATCATCACAAGCGCAAACTCACATTAACCAAAGTTTTTGATCCCAGCTGATCACACTAAGTGCAGAGGGAGAACATACGCTACTAGATTTACAGACTCATTACATGTGAGATCACTACTTTTGATCCCAGCTGATCGCTTGAGGCGCAGAGGGAGAGCATACAAAACGCTCGACACAAAGAAAATACAGAAAGCTCACTAGACTAAAAAACACTCGGTGCCTGAAATGAGGGGAGGAGCACCTTATTGATACATATTTAGCCAGTAAGCCGGTGACCCAAAACCTACACTTAATGGTAAAGATACTTGATTTGTATCTCATGGTAGTGGATTAAATCACACCTTTTTTTGGGTAATTCACCCAAACCATGTGAAGGAATCTACGGACTGGCGAGTGACTGGACTTTTACACAGTGGAGATACTGTTAGTTTCCCACGATGCTTTCCATTATTTATTGTCATGATTACAAATACATGGGTTTTCCCCACATGTACGACCATGGAATCTGCCGGAATCGTTGTCCAATCCAAATTCGGTATTCGGAAATAAGCAATTTGAAAAGCATTGTTCCACATGGGATCCGATCATGACTTCATTAAGAATACAGAATTCTCCTTGAAAAATAGATTCAACCTTAATATTTAAAGGGATCCTTCTCGTATGGACTTTATTATCTAGGAGGCGACCATCTTTGTCCATTCTTCTATATTTATGCTGAGTGAAAACAGGGGGTTCAAGAAGAGAGTAAGATCCTCCAAGATGTCGCAGCTTAAATTTAAACCAAATATGATTTTGATTTGCTACGATTATGTCTGCTTGAAGGTGTAATATGAAATTGGCACGTTGTTGAACCTAATCTTTCCTTGGATAGAACTTATCAAGAAAAACTTCTATCCATCCTAACCATTGTTGTTGCACCAGTGTAGAAGGATCTCAGTAGATTATTATTTCTCCTTGTTCTCTGCAGAACTGCAATATGAGGTTGTAGCTATTCCATGTCAAAAAATCTTGACCAATGTGCACATAAAACAATTCTCGTCCATCTGTATAGGTTGTGTCAATCCAAACATGATTGACATGCTAAAGTTGGTGCAAAGCATTTTCTAATCATTTAAAGGCTTGTTTTTCCCATCTCTCCAAAAATTGAATTTTCATAGGAGAGGCATTTACTTGTTGAATTAAAAAGAGTGCCAGATATTTATCTGCTTCCTTTTTGTTGGTGCAATTCAAAAAATCTTCTCTTTCTTCTTCTGACAAGGGATCATTAAAGATCCGGACCTTGGATTTTTTATTTGACGAGATGGATGCTCCATAGCTGAACATATTGAGGCTAGGTTTCTCCTGTAGTTCTTCTCTAGTTAACATGTCAGCAACACAATTTAAATAGTCTGGTTTATATACAATTTCAAAATCAAAGTTTTGTAACCAAAGAAACCATTTTAAAATCCTAGAACTATTTTCTGCCATAAGATTTTCATTCTTGAATATACTGGGCATTATTTTCAGATCTGTTCTAATAATAAATTTGATAGGTTTTAAATAAAGCTTGAAATGGTTTACATTCTTTTTGACTGCAAGTATTTCTTTGTAGCTTGACGGATAATTGAGCTCTGCGTTTTTTAATGCTCTTGAGGCATAGCCGCATATTTCCTCTTTATATCCATGTTTTTCTATGAGAATACCTCCCCAAGCTTTATTGGAGGCATCTGTTTCAATCACCATTTAACCAGAACCTTGCGGGAGTGAGAGTGGAGGAAGTTGTTTCACTTTTTCTTTGATTTTTTGGACTTTATTCCACTTTGGGTGAATTTTCTTCAGTCTTTGCTGTAGCAAATGAATTCCATCTGCCTGTCCTTTGTAGAATGGCCTAATATAATTCAGGCTTCCCAAAAATCTACAGTTGAACATTTTCACAGATTTGATCAAGGAAGCGAGCAAAAACCTTCAAGACATGTTCTTGAAGAATGACCTGTCCTTTGCTTATTCTATATCCCAAAAATTCAATGTCATTTTTGTCAATTTTCATTTTGGATTTTGACAAAACCAACCCATGTTTAAAAACCAAAGAATAAAGTTCTTGAAGATGTTTTAAATGTTCCTGCAAATTTTTGGAACAAATAAGAATATCGTCTATATACAGTAATGCCATTTCTTTTCTCTGAAGGTATCTTCCATTCTTTTTTGGAATTCAAATGGTGCATTATTGATGCCAAATGGAAGGAATTTCCACTGATACTGCCCATGAGGAACAACAAAGCCAGTTTTGAACCTATCTTTTGGTTCAATTCCAATCTGGTAAAACCCAGACTTCAAGTCAAATTTGCTAAAAATTGTACATCCTGCTATTCTTTGCAAAAGACTAGATTTATCAGGGACAGAGTAACGGATTGGTTCAAGGACTTTATTCAAGGGTTTAAAATTCACAACCAGTCTGGGTTTTCCTTTTTTTTTATCTCAAAGTGTTTATTGACAACAAATGCTTGACATGCCCATGGGCTCTTAAAGGGTTCCATGCGACCTTTGTCTAACAATTCTTTTATTTCGTTTGCACAGAATTCTCTTTCTGAGGGAGACATGAGGGAAGCAGAGGCTTTTTGGACTTTTGGTTTTTCCAGAGGGTTAAAAGGTAAAGAGACAAAGTACTTTTCTCTGGTCCAAAATGCATTAGGTGACTCTAATGTGCAATCCTTCTCTAATTTTGAACAAATTTTAGAGAGGGAAGATTCTTTATGCATTTCTGCATAGGCAATGCATCTTTTCATTTTGAACAGTTCTGCAAGACTGGGAGTGGGGTTAGATTAAGGAACAAGATTCTTACATTTGAAAGAAGCAGAAAAATATATAGAGGTGGAAACTCTTTTGCCATTTATTGTATAAGTAAAAAACATATTTGGCTCATCAATTGTAATGGGGCTCACTTTATGTAAAAAAGGTGATCCTATTATGCAATCTTCCTTAAGATCATCTAGTCTATTGAGGTGCAGAACTTCTTTTATTCCTCCGATGCTTATTGGAAAATCTGAAACTCGTTCTTTGAGTTGTACATGAGTTCCTTCAATGTCTACACCATGTAATTCATTTGTTTTTTCCCAGTAAAACAATGGTATAGCATTTCCTTTTTCCAAATTCATTTGGAAACCTGAATCTATCATACAATCAAGCTCATAAGCTTTGAATTCAGATGGACAAAAATTTATTTTAATGAAATATTTAGGACCAATGAAAAGCCCTAAAGAGACTAGGGATGGTTCTTCGTTATGGAAATATTCTTCTTCTGAATCACTAGTGTGCTGAGAATATTTTGTACTTTCACCAGCTTTTGGTGATTGTAGTGCTTCAGCATAGGCTCTGCACATTTCTTCATCGGAGGATTGGTCACTTTCTCTTATTGTTATTTCAAGCATTCTTTTCAATTCCTCTATTTCTTTTACCAGTTGCTTTAAAGAATTCTGCTTATCTTTGATTTGTAGTCTAAGCAGATTCTCTTTATCTTTTCTGAACTTCTGTCTATCCTCATGATGATTAGGATAGCCTTTGTATAAATTTGCAGGCTGGTAGAACGGTGGATTCTTGCTGATTTCTGGAGAGACAAATTTCTCTCTTGCTGCTGAGACTTTCTCTTTTGATTTTATTCTTGTTAAAAGTTGTCTCTTTTCATCTTTCAGATCTTGCCTTTTTATATATTGATGAACTGGAGTCTTAGACAATTCTTTGTCAATTTCAGCAATCCTAAATTCTGAAGAGACCTTAGGCGGGTTAGAAGAGAACATATAAAAGCTTAAATCGGGAGAACCTAAATTTTCATCTTCATCAGAATCGGAAGAAGAATATACAAATGAATTAGGGGCAAATTTATCTAAAACACGGTCGGAATCAGAGGAATCACCTTCTTCTGGTACGAAGACAATTTCACCTTTAGGGTAATCTCGTGCTGTACACCAAGCTAGATCCCACCAAGCCGGATCTAGTTCTTCGGAGAACATAGCAACAAGTCTTGGCTTTTTCTTCTTATTTGGGCATTTGTTAGCCCAATGACCCTTTTTACCACAAATAAAACATTCATATGATTTCTTCTTGAAACTTTTTTCTTTTTTTATGCTTGTAGCCTTTATCTGGATGAAATATAGGTGCACTAGTATACTTTGGTAGCTGGTTTTATATTATTAGGTACTTTTAGATCTGTTATGTAGGTCTATTATATATTTTTGAAATCCCAAAATCATTATATTGACAGTTTCTTTTCTAACCATTTGAATGTTTCTTACCAAAATAAATCACCAGCAATGCCCCCTCAACTATGCCCATGAAATACTCTTTTGGGAGACATCTCATCAAAGCACTGTCAGATATTACTAACCCACCTGTGAATCAAGATCAATACTTCTTTCACATTTTGGCAGCTGCTTGAAGCTTTTCGCGCTGTTCGAATAGACTTTTGGGATGGTTGTAGTCTAAGTTTTGGTGATTTACCATTTGGTGACTTGCCTTTTGATTATCCCACCACAAGTTGAGTGTGCTGGTCACCATTAATGAAAGATTCCTTCGATGTGCACATTTATTATCTCCACATAGATGCAAGTGGACAATTTTTATTCTCTTTTGTTTCAATATTTTGTATTAAATGGATGTTATTAATTGGGGTTGAGGGAAAGAGCCCAGCCAGCAGTGAATCCTAAGTTCAGCCAACAGTGAATCCCACGTTTGATTTCATGCTCACTACATAACAAAGATTAGAGGGAAGTTAGAGCACTTGAGTGGGCCTAATGGTCAAGAACATGTGTTATCTCCTTGGAGGTCGACCACAGGTTCAAAACTGGTGGGGGGTAGAGTTGCTCATTGGCCTGTTGTGACAAGGATAGAAGGGTAGGAGACCCCTGGGATAGAGGCTCACCCTAAGTCACAAGTTATTGGTATATCTATCTTGTAGGCTATTGGATATACTCCTGGGAGTTGCTGTTCCCATGGTTTAAAAAAAAAAAAAAACTTAGAGGGAAGTAGGTTGTTCTACGAGTTAGAAGTGGAAGTTGGCAGACCACTTATTTCATCTCCTTATTGCTCGCCCAGTTGGAGACCTATACGTCAGTGAGAAGTGGAAGTTAACATATCACTTTATTCGGCTTCTTTTCTCTCTACTAAGGAGATGGGAACCTGTCGAGCACTTTTTTTACCTAAAAGAAATCCCTGGACCATGTAGCTTGTGACCACTTTTGTTCTCATAAATATTATCCAGTTCTTGTGTAGTATATCTGTCCATTCCAAATCATGAAAAACCTAACATCTTCGGCTTTTCTCTTTACTGATACTTTCATAAAAAATACCAAAATATTTTCTAATATCTCAGTCTATTGCCATTCCTGACAGACAAATACCTAGCAGCAAATCAGCTACGAAAAGGCATGTTTAAGAATGACATTACAGAACCATCATTATGATGATGAGGAATCTTACAATGCTTTGGATGAGTAGAATGTAAGCTCCTGCGTCCGGCCGGTGGTTCATCATCCATTCAGCGGCTACTCAAGATCTCCAACGGTTCATTTGGTTTGGCAACCGTTTTCTTGCCTGGGAGATTTTGGAGTGGTCCATCACCTAAATTTGTGGAACGTTTGACACATATCCATCAGAAGCTTGATGGGAGCTTGGCTATTTAAAACCCCTATTGGTCCCCAAGCTCACTACCTCAATCCCCTTCAGTTTTACACCATCAAGAAAGAGGAAGCAGAGCTTGGAAGAACCGTACAGGAAGCTAAAGTCCTTGTGGAACAGGGAAATCTTCTACATCAAGACAAGTAGCATCAATGGCTAGAGGTATGATCTATTAGGCATTCAAATTTTGATTCTGTTTTATAGTTTTATTCCACATTTGTTCAGAATCGGAACTTTTGCTAACAGTTGGTATCAGAGCAGTTATCTCTGCCTTGGTGTTCTGTATATAGTTGCCAATGTAGGGTTTTCTCTATGTGTCTGCATTGGATATGAATGGCAGAGAGCAGAGCTTATATTTCCTATGTTTTCATTTGATTTGTTTTGAAATTTTATGTGTTGTCCACACTCTTTCAATTCAGACGTGTGGGGTTTTCTTTGAAATTGTCCGTCCTTGGAACCGACCCTTCACTGCCTTATCTTACATGTTAAAAATATAGAAGGGTTAGCCCCAGAGACTTCAGCTATCTCGATCGTGTAAGAGATCATGGCTCTGTTTTTCCGCGAAACACCCACAAATATAACAAATTCCTCCACTGGTTATATAGGCGGGTGTTACGCTATCTCAAACCTGACCACTTGGGCAATTGGCTCCTGCATTATGAATGACATAATGGTAATTTTAGTTGCAGTATGAAAGTTTAGCGAGCCATAGGTACTACACGGTTTTATTTTTTAATTTATGTTTGGTCTGGCCTGGCAAGAGCGACTTTTTCTCTAATTGATATCGAGCCTTCTCATCTGTTTGAAGCAAGACGTCCAATCTGTCTGAGTTCTTAGCACAAAATGCCGCCGCTGGGCATAGCCTTTTACTTCTTTCAGATAGGTAATTTTAAATAGTTGTGGTATGGTTTATGCATGGGTCCTTTAAGAAAATGGGATTAATAATTCCATGCCTTGAGTATTTGTATGTGTGTGTTTTTCAAATATTTGGATTCGCCTTTCCATTCCTGGGTTTTAATGATTGGATGTGGAGTATTCATTGTGCCTGAGTTCTTTATAAATTGGGATTAAGCATTCCATGTCTGCATTATGATGTTTAGATCTGGAGTATTTCTTTATGTCCTTGTTTGATAAAGGTCTGTAGTATTTTTTTATTTTTTTTATACCTAGGAAAAGATTTTGGAATGAACCTTTTATGCCCATGTTCTTCAAAATCAAAATCGTAATGGTTTTTAGATAATCCAAACAAAAGCGCATGAACTTGTGCAAAATTTGAAAATTCCAGTATGCATATGCGCCACAGATTTATTGATATGATATTTATTGTAGGGCAGAGCATTTTATTTTGTATTTAGCTTCTTAGCTACAGCGAGGTTTATATTGAGTTAAAACCTGTTGAGGTTGCCTATTTATCATATTTTTTTTTTAAGGTAAAACTAAGAAATCTTGAAGCCTGAAATAAATTTTTTATATTCAGGCTCTAGTAAAAATACTTGCTTTCTTAGCTGGAAAGAATTTTATTTTGAGTGATCGTAAGTTTACTGAATAGTACATTGTTGAAGCCGTATTTTATCAAGTAACATTTTGGTGAACGTTTTCTTGATGTATATGGGCTTATAGACAGACATATATATATATATATTGAGTTGTTTTAAATTCTGGAACTGACAATGGAGTTTAAATTTCTTAGCTTGATCTGTTCATTTGAAGCATGTTTTGTTACAGTGAACAGCAATAATGTCTAGTGATCTATATGATATTTCATTAGAGAATAGCCACAGCATCTCTAATTAATTAATATTATATTTTTGTTTAGGATCACATAAAGAAAGTTTAGACATTAATTGTAATTAATTATACTAAATATAATAAATTTTATCCCACAGGAATTTTTATTATATTTATGTAATTAATTAGGATAAAATATTGAATTATTCATAACTTACCCACAGGAATTATGAATTAATAGTTTTATCATGAAGAATATTTGAATCTGCTTGAATTAAAAATTTAGCCCACAGGCAATTTTTATGTCGTTAGATTCAATCTTAGAGCATGAAATTACATTGGTAAAACATGAAATTTTATTTGGTCTCATTTTTTAACGTAAAGCATGTGATCTTTATTTTTTATGCAGTTGTACAACCTGCAAATTTCTCTGAAATTTGTTGTGATATCCCTGAACTTAAGGGAGATAACTATAAGGTCTGGAAGGAGAGAATTATCCTTCATTTGGGATGAATGGACATAGATTATGCTATTAGGAAAGATGAACCACCAGCACTCACCAATACCAGCACTGCAACTGACATCACAATTTATGAGCGATCTAATCGTTTAAGCATGATGTTCATTAAGACTAAAATTTCAGCTGGTATTCATGGTTTAGTTGATCAGCATGAAAGGGTCTGAGATTTGCTGAAAGCCATTGATGATCAATTCATCACTTTAGACAAGGCACTAGAAAGCACCCTAATCATGAAGTTCTCATCCCTAAGGTTCACCAGTGTGAAAGGTGTGCACGAGCACATTATGCAAATGAGGGACACTGTGGCTCAGTTGAAGAAACTCGAGGTTGAAATATCAGAGTCTTTCCTAGTGCACTACATCCTGAACACCCTTCTGCACCAATATGGACCTTTCAAAATCTCATACAACAC
>LPNX011233362.1:219527-234629 GCA_001517045.1 Pseudotsuga menziesii
AGTTGATTTCAGTTTCAAGACTTGTACATTTTGGATATTCCTTTAACTTTTCAGAAACATTTGTCAGTTTATTTTATAAATCTGATTATGTTGGGAATGGTATTTTGTCTGATGATCTTTACTGCACTAATTTACAAAACAATGTCACTTATGATTCAATGCATGTTCACACTGGCACTAAAATATGTGTTATTAATGAAGATTCCTCTAAATTATGGCATCAGAGGTTAGGTCATATCTCCATAGAAAGAATTAAAAGATTGGTAAATGAAGGAGTACTTAATACTCTGGATTTCACTGATTTTGAGACTTGTGTGGATTGCATAAAGGGAAAGCAGACCAACAAGTCAAAGAAAGGTGCCAATAGGAGTTCGAACATATTAGAGATCATACATACTGATATATGTAGTCCAGAGATGGACTCACATGGTCAGAGATACTTCATCTCTTTTATAGATGATTACTCACGATATATGTATCTCTACATGCTTCATAATAAGAACGAAGCATTAGATGCCTTTAAGATATTTAAGGATGAAGTAGAGAAAAAATGCGGCAAGAAAATTAACATCGTGAGATCAAATAGAGGTGGAGAATATTATGGTAGATACATAGAAGATGGACAAGCACTTGGGCCATTTGCTAAATTTCTTCAAGAGCATGGGATTGTTGCCCAATACACCATGCCTAATTCACCCAACCAGAATGGTGTAGCAGAAAGAAGAAACCGAACTTTATTGGACATGGTGCGGAGCATGCTTAGCAGCTCCAATATTCCTAAATCCTTGTGGACTGAAGCACTTAAGACGACAGTGTATATATTAAACCGAGTTCCAACCAAGGCCGTTCCTAAAACGCCATTTGAATTATTGAAAGGTTGGAAACCGAGTTTGCGACATATGCGCGTTTGGAGATGCCCGTCTGAGGTGAGAATATATAATCCACAAGAAAAGAAGCTGGACCCAAGGACCATTAGTGGGTATTTCATTGGATATGCTGAAAGGTCTAAAGGTTATTGATTTTACTGTCCATCTCACGACACTAGGATTGTGGAATCAAGAAATGCAAAATTTCTTGAAAATGACTTGATCAGTGGGAGCGATCTAACCAGGAACATAGTTTTCGAGAAGGATCATTCAGAATCTCAACCTTCCACCTCAAGTGATAGATTGGTTATTGTTCACAGCACCCCTCAAGTACAAAATGGTGTTGAACAACCAATTGTTGAAGTTCCACAAGTTGCTGACGACATTCTAGTAGATCAGGTAGTTCAAGAGTTTCCAAGCACTTTTGAACAACGAGTTGAACCACATACTTCTCAAGAAGATAGTGATACAACATTGAGAAGATCTACTATACCAAGGAGATCAGCAATTCCTGATGATTATGTTGTGTATCTACAAGAATCTGACTTTAACGTTGGAGCCGAAAATGATCCCGAGTCCTTTTCACAAGCCATGAATTGCAAAGAATCAGAATTATGGTACGATGCCATGAAGGAAGAGATGAATTCTATAAAGAGTAACAAAGTCTGGGATCTTATCGAGTTGCCTAATGGTGCAAAATCCATTGGATGTAAATGAGTCTTTAAGACAAAGAAAGACTCATTGGGCAACATTGAGAGATACAAGGCTAGACTTGTTGCTAAAGGATTCACTCAGAAAGAAGGAATCGACTACACAGAGACATTCTCTCCTGTATCTAAGAAAGATTCCTTGCGCGTTATTATGGCATTAGTAGACCATTTTGACTTGGAGTTGCATTAAATGGATGTGAAAACGGCTTTTCTAAATGGAGATCTAGAGGAGGAGGTTTGCATGAAACAACCTGAAGGATTCCCCTCTAGTGATAGTGAGCAATTGGTTTGCAAGCTCAAGAAATCCTTATACGGTTTAAAACAAGCATCCCGCCAATGGTATTTGAAATTCCACAATGTAATTTCTTCTTTTGGTTTTGCAGAAAACATTATGGATCAATGTATATACCTGAAAGTTAGTGGGAGTAAAATTTGTTTTTTTGTTTTATATGTGGATGACATTTTGCTAGCAACCAATGATAAGGGTATGCTGCATGAAGTGAAACAATTCCTCTCTAAAAATTTTGATATGAAGGATATGGGTGAGGCATATTATGTCATTGGCATTAAGATCCATAGAGACAGATTTCGAGGCCTCTTAGGTCTGTCTCAGGAAACCTATATTAATAAAAATTTAGAGAGATTTCGGATGAAGGATTGTTCACCTAGTATAGCTCCCATTGTGAAGGGTGATAGGTTCAATTTGAACCAATGCCCGAAGAACGACCTTGAAAGGGAACAAATGAAGAACATTCCATATGCTTCTGCTGTCGGAAGCCTAATGTATGCTCAGGTCTGCACAAGACCTGACATTGCATTTGTTGTGGGAATGTTGGGACGATATCAGAGTAATCCAGGTATAGACCACTGGAGAGCTGCAAAGAAAGTAATGAGGTATATTCAAGGAACTAAAGACTACATGCTTATGTATAGACGGACGGACAATTTGGAAGTAATTGGTTACTCAGATTTTGACTTTGCTGGATGTGTCGATTCACGCAAATCAACATTAGGATACATTTTTATGATGGTCGGTGGAGCTGTATCATGGAGGAGTGACAAGCAGACCTTGATTGCCACTTCCACTATGGAAGCCGAGTTCGTCTCCTGTTTTGAGGCTACTTTACATGGTGTATGGCTTAAGAGTTTCATTTCTGGGCTTAGAATTATGGATTCTATCTCTAAGCCATTGAAAATGTATTGCGACAATTCAGCTGCTGTTTTTATGGCTAAAAACAACAAAAGTGGGAGTCAAAATAAACACATCGACATTAAGTATTTAGCCATCAGGGAACGTGTTAAAGCAAAGAAAGTGGTCATTGAACACGTCAACACTGAGTTGATGATCGCTGATCCTTTGACTAAGGGCATGCCACCATTTAAATTCAAGGATCATGTACTGAATATGGGACTTGGTTCCATTATGTAGTTTCTCATTGTATGGACAATGTTACTTTTAATGAAATTCTTAATTGTTGTTTTTTCTCATACATATGCGCACCTTAATTTAATTTGAGAAAATTCATCTATGAGGACCAAGAATGAACATAAGGTTTATTCATTAAGAAATTGTTGCCACATAAATTAAAATAGCAATAAATACATAGTAATACATGGAAGGTAATACTTGTCATAAGAGGACTTATCGCCATGATTCTTGTATCTATTACTTAATACAGATTGTCCATAGGTTTTAAGATGAGACATTAAGTTTGGAAGTATGGACCAAGTGGGAGAATGTAAGCTCCCACATCCGGCCGGCGGTTCATCATCCATTCAGTGGCTCCTCAAGATCTCCAACGGTTCATTTGGTTTGGCAACCGTTTTCTTGCCTGGGAGCTTTTGGAGTGGTCCATCACCTAAATTTGTGGAACGTTTGACACATAGCCATCAGAAGCTTGATGGGAGCTTGGCTATTTAAAACCCCTGTTGGTCCCCAAGCTCACTACCTCAATCCCCTTTAGTTTTACACCATCAAGAAAGAGGAAGCAGAGCTTGGAAGAACCGTACAGGAAGCTAAAGTCCTTGTGGAATAGGGAAATTTTCTACAGCAAGACAAGTAGCATCAATGGCTGGAGGTATGATCTATTGGGCATTCAAATTTCGATTTTGTTTTATAGTTTTATTCCGCATTTGTTCAGAATCAGAACTTTTGCTAACAGACAATTTTTATTCTCTTTTGTTTCAATATTTTGTATTAAATGGATGTTATTAATTGGGGTTGAGGGAAAGAGCCCAGCCAGCGGTGAAGCCTAAGTTCAGCCAACAGTGAAGCCCACGTTTGATTTCATGCTCACTACATAACAAAGCTTAGAGGGAAGTAGGTTGTTCTGCGAGTTAGAAGTGGAAGTTGGCATACCACTTATTTCAGCTCCTTATTGCTCGCCCAGTTGGAGGGCTATACGTCAGTGAGAAGTGGAAGTTAACATACCACTTTATTCGGCTTCTTTTCTCTCTACTAAGGAGATGGGAACCTGTCGAGCACTTTTTTAACCTAAAAGAAATCCCTGGACCACGTAGCTTGTGACCACTTTTGTTCTCATAAATATTATCCAATTCTTGTGTAGTATATCTGTCCATTCCAAATCATGAAAAACCTAACATCTTCGGCTTTTCTCTTTACTGATACTTTCATAAAAAATACCAAAATATTTTCTAATATCTGAGTCTATTGCCATTCCTGACAGACAAATACCTAGCAGCAAATCAGCTACGAAAAGGCATGTTTAAGAATGACATTACAGACCCAACAAAAAGGTATACAGACCCATCATTATGATGATGAGGAATCTTACAATGCTTTGGATGAGTAGGACTGAAGGTGTTGCTGAGGCAGAAATGCGATTTTGATGGGAGAAGGCTCTGGATATCGCTCAAATGCCTCGATGAGAATTTACTTTACATTACATCAGTAGAGATTCCTTTTAACTGGACGAATCCTATTATGGATTTGGATTTTCAAGGTGACGGTGGGAGATATCCAGTTCAGATTTTATTCAGGTGGTCATCTTATCTTATTATATCACATTTTTTATTCTTTTGCTCATTGAATTCCTTGAAATTTGATCCCATAAATGTATATAATATTGGTGCAGGTGGGTATATAAATCGTGTCGTCACGTTTAGGTTGTTTGTTGCTCGAAAGGTGACTCTGAATCGAGTGGTTTTATACATCGTTGCACAGTGTTTGGGAGAAACGTGCGGGGCAGGAATGGTGAAGGGGTTGCAATAGACTTACTATTCTACATGCGGAGGAGGAGCAAATTCAGTGGAGAAGGGATATCTAGATGAAACATCTCTTACAACAGAGATAGTTGGTAGTTTCGTCCCGGTCTATACTTTTTCTCTGCAACAAACTCCAAGAGCAACGCCCATGATTTTCATATGAATTAATTTTTTAACTACGATGATCACGTTTTTTTGGTAGTAGGTAGTTAATCATGGCATCGAAGAATCTCTAATTACCAAAATGTTAGAAGCAAGCAACCAACTCTTCGCCCTATCCTCCAAGGAGAAGATGAAGTACGACAACAAGCATGTGCTAAATCCAGTCAGATATGGCACGAGCTACGATATTAAAGTGGACAAGTTTTTCAATTGGAGAGACTATTTGAAGCATTTTCCTTATCTTGAAATGCACACACTGGATAACCTTCTAAATTACACGTATGTTCTCAATCCAACATTTGATTTATTAGATTAAATTTTAATAATCTGGGCACTTATGATAATCTTCTATATGGTTGTAGAGAGGTTGCAGGAGAATACTTCAGCAAAATCAGGAAATTGGCTTTGAGAATGATGGGAGCAGTATCTGAAAGCTTGGGCCTCTAGTCAAATTACATACAAACGGTCTTCAAAGACGGTATTGAAATCGATGTTCTAAACTTGTATCCAATAGTAGACTAACTATGCCACTAAAAACAAGCCTTGACAACCCAAATACAATAGTCCATTATAGGTGTTATGTTATGGGAATCAACACACCTTCCCTTTTTCTAGGGGAACAACTCACTCTGGAATCCTAGGTAATAATGATGATAGCCAAAAGAATTCAAACCATTCAAAATAGAAATATACCTTTCAAAATAAAATTGTACCATAACAGAGATCAAAGATCAAAATGTAACTTGTTAAGAGTTAAGTTACTCATAGTTTAAGATGGATTCATTATGGTCTTTTCTTATATTTTATAACTCATTATGGCCTTAGAGAACTGATATTCATTATTCCAAGCACTATTTTTAATACCTTTCTATTTTTTGAACTTATAAACTTTAGAGAATCTCACATTTATATGTTGAATTTTTTATTTTATAACTCATATGATTATAATGTCTTCTAGAATTGAAATTAACTATTCCAAACATTCCTGTTAATACCTTTCTAGTTTATGAACTTCTAAAGTTTAGAAAAAACTTGAGATACTCATTGTATTTGACTTTCTTTCTCCAAGGTCGTATCCTTTGTTCCTCTCTTTTATGGACAAATGACTTAGTCTCAGTTGTAAGACTCATAGTTCATGCTTGCTCGGTCAGTCTTTTGCACTTATTAATGAAATAAATACATTGAGTATTTGAGGATTCTTGTGCTTATTTCTTAAAAGATCTCTAAAAAATACAAATATTCTTTTTGTATATGAATTTGAAGGTTGATAGCTCAATGGTAGAGCAGTTGCACTATATAATGCAAAAGGTTGGTGGTTCTAGTCCAGAGTGCCCTATCATAAATATTTGCATTCTATGGCTACTAAATTGAGGGGGTATTGAGACAATATTTTTGTGAAATATCTCAAATTAAGACAAAACCAAATTTGTTTATTGTCTAGTAAATATTGTCTTTAAGTGGGTACAAAAGTTTAAGACACTTTTTGTATTAAGTTGAGACAATTTACAAAAATATTATCTAATTCAAAGTTATTAAAGTTAAAGTAAATTATACTTAAGGGTGTAAGCTACTTATAAACGTATCTCCATTTTCATTCCAAAGTTAGTGAAGTTAAAGTGAATTAAAAATAAATAATTGAGTGAATTTTAAAGTAATAGTTGTATTATTTTGAAGTTATCAAGAATTAAGACAGAAGAAATTACAAGATAGAGTTATGGATTTATTTATTTAATTTATAAATATTATAAAAGTGGTTATTTTATTTCATTTATATAAAAGTGGATATGTAGTGCTTTATTTTGTTCATTGTTTCTATTATATTTGTTTTTTCTTACTAAAATAATAAATATTTTTTTTGTTTTTTTTTTAACTTTATTTTATTCATATGAAAATACGAATGAATTATCTAATAAATGGATGTGAGATCTTTCATAAAGATAAATGAGGTTTTAAATAATGTTGATTTGAAATGAAAGGGCATTTGACTTTGTTGATATTATAGTCATGCGTTTCAATATCTTAAGTGAGAAGGATCATGTTTGACTTTGTTGAGATTATAATAATGTGTTTTAATATCTTATAAGATGAGGAGGATTATGTTCTTTGTTTTCAATTTTTTAATTATTTTTGGTATGGGTTATTCTTATATTATGGATGTATATTTTTGTTATATTTTTTAATATATCAATATAGATCTATTTTAAGGATCTAAAAAGCACCAAGAGGGATCCAATTTCTTTAGGTGTAAGTTATTTTTATCTTAAAAAAGAGTTTAGCATTCCTAGTAATCATTAACCGTAATCCACAATATAATCATTAGCCGTAATCCATAATATAATTTATTTATTTTTTATGTCAGTTAACATAATGTTTAACATGACAAGATCTCCCCCATACTGGGCTGAGAGCACCTAGATTCTCTCGGTGCAAAAAAAAAACATTTAGACAATTATGATATGGTATGTATTTAATTTTTAATAGTTTTTTTTTATTTATTTAAGAAGATATTGGTATTTTAAAATGTTTTATTTTTAAATAAGGTATAATTAGTAAGAAATATAAATGTACATTTTTATCAAGCATGCATAGGCTAGCTTTACATTACTAATTGTATGAAAAAAATTGTTAAAATATAAGGAACTTAATTGTGAGTTATCTCATTAATTTGAGAAACATGGATTTGATACATTTTTTTCAAGTTGTAAAGTAACATTGTGATTCTTAGTTGGGTACTTATCGACCCATGTCCAAAGAGAGGGGTGGAAGCATACTCCAGTCTTTTGAAGAAGGTGTAGATGATATGAACATTATCTCCTAGATCATTTTGTTGGAATGAATGTAACAACATTCTTTCTATGGAATGGGTATCTAGTAAGAAATCATCTAATACAATTGGAAACTCGGGATGTAATAGGAATTGAAAAGGTGGTCGATTAAAGGGTTGCTACAAGGTAATGATACATACTTTTGACACATTAGTTGCAATGGAATTATGGGAAAATAGAAATGTAATCATTAAAAAGAATTATTAGAGGTACTTACCCAACTTTTTAGAAAATGTTATAAAAAGACGAAATATTGACAATTGGATTACCTTCTGGAATATATAACTTGTATTTATGGAAAATAGATATAACTCCCCAAAAAATATGTTCTTCTAAGATTGGCATGTTAATGCAATTGTTCATGTTAAGCCTTGGGTTTGGTATGTAAATAGCGGATTTTTTTGAAAAAAATTATATATAGTTGTAGATAACATGTAGCTCTTATGCAACGTTTATTTTCGATCATTTTTAATTTTTTAATTTATATATTTTTTAAATTAATAAATTCATTAAATCCATGAAATGACTAGATCAAACACTAGTCCCATTATGAGGGTCTTAACCTAATCAATCAACAATATTTTTTGTAATCCCCAGGTCTTTGTTATTTTCCATTTTTTAAATAGTTGATCCACTCAAAAGTTATAAAGAAAGTAAAATACCTATGTATTTTTAAATTTTGACATATGCGCAAATAAAAATTAATAAAAAAATAGAAAACAATATTTTATTTATAAAAATATATATACATATAGAGAGAGAATGTGAGAGAGAGAACCTGCACACGGATTTCTATAAGTGTGTGCAGTTTCATTCGAAATGAACACATGGAGCATATATAGAATCATCATTTAAAAATAGGGAGAATAATAAATGTATGTGTTTTGGTTTATGCATCCCAAACCAAGAGGTTTGTCAATCCAAACCTAAAACCAAAGTGACCAACTCATTCACCACCTAGATGAAGATAAAACCAAAGTGACCAACTCATTCACCACCTAGATGAAGAGACATTGTCCTGCCCATATTTTTTAATTTGTAGGGACTTGCATGTGTTAATAATGTGCACGTACTATCTTTTAAGACATTATTTAAGACAATCTTTTAAGATAAAATTAGAAATTGACTCAATATATTTTTAAAATGTTTAAGACAATTTTTTTAGACCGTTTTTAAGATGAAATTAGAAAGTGTCTCAAACATATTTTAGGAAAGTTTAAGAAGATTTCTTAAGACTATATATTTCTATTTTATGTTTTTTTAATTAGCATTTTCTTATTAGAAACTGTTTTTTTTTTTAATTTTTATAGAGGGAAAGAGAATTTATTATGAATTTGGGATTTTAGATAAAGCTTTTCCAAAACAAATTATACAATTCACTAACTAATTCTATTCACCTTCAATAGATTTGTGAGGTGGGTTGAATCTCAAGGTAGCTTCATCAAAGCTAAAGGTGTATTCTACTTGTCGTGCTTGCATAGATCATTTAGTTGCATCAAAGATGAAGGTATCTACATTAAAGCTGAAGGTGAAGGTGATCTTTGTGGTTGGGGAAGCTAAGTTGAACAAATCTGCTAATTGAGGTGCATTCTTAATTTGGATCTATCCTATGTCAATAATTTTAATAAAAATGTTTTTAAGAATAATATGTGTGTTCTTCATCTCTTAGATCCAAGTTGTAAGTTGTATTGGATATTGATTAAGTGGTCATGATTTCTTACAGATAGATGTCAATTTCCATATCTTTTTTAGTACATGGATTAAGCTTATTGTTTCATATTGGACAACCTTCTTTATTGAACATTCACTCCCGTGCAACTTACACAAAACATATCTTTGTTGATGGCCTCGATCTATGCTCTCTCTCTCTTAAGATTGTATCCACTCGCAATCTTAAAAGAGGTCATGGACGTTTGTGGATCTCTAGTTACCATCAAATATTGTTCATGATAAGTGAAGTCTTTTGAACTATAAATAGAGGTAATTCTGATTGTTTATTCATGCACTGGTTGAGTATCACAATAGAGAAATAATAGAGTGCACTAGGGTTCATATATTTGAAGTATGGAGAATGAAGGACGATTAGGAAAGGCCAGGAAGGCCGAGTTTGAAGACCCCCCTCCTCCTTCGCTTTTCGATAGAAATGAATTCTATCTATGGGCGTTCTATAAAGCCATTATATCTGAGTTCGTAGCCACTTTTTTATTTCTATATGTTGCAGTTGGAACCTTCGTCGTGCATGTTAACACGAAGAGTCCATGTGAAGGGGTAGGATCCCTAGGTATAGCCTTTTCCTTCGAGAGAATGATATTTTTCCTCGTGTATTGTACTGCTGGAATTTCAGGTGGTCATCTTATCTTATTATATCACGTTTTGTATTCTTTTGCTTATTGAATTCCTTGAAGTTTGATCCCAGAAATGTATATAATATTGGTGCAGGTGGGAATATAAATCCTGTCGTCACGTTTGGGTTGTTTGTTGCTCGAAAGGTGACTCTGAATCGAGCGGTTTTCTACATCGTTTCACAGTGTTTGGGAGAAACGTGCCGGGAAGGAATGGTGAAGGGGTTGCAACAGATTTACTATTCTACATGCAGAGGAGTAGAAAATCCAGTGGAGAAGGGATATGTTGATGAAACATCTCTTATAGTAGATATATTTGGTACTTTTGTCTCGGTCTATAATTTTTCTCTGCAACAGACCCCAAGAGCAACGCCCGTGATTCTCATATGAAATAATTTTTTAATTACGATGATTACGTTTTCTTGGTAGTAGGTAGTTAATCATGGCATCGAAGAAAGCTTGCAGGAGAATACTTCAGCAAAATCAGGAAATTGGCTTTGAGAATAGTGGGAGCAGTATCTGAAAGCTTGGGCCTGCAGTTAAATTACATACAAACAGTCTTCAAAGACGGTATTGAAATCGGTGTTCTAAACTTGTATCCAATAGTAGACTATCTATGCCACTAAAGACAAGCCTTGACGACCCAAATACAATAGTCCATTATAGGTGTTATGTTATGGGAATCAACACACCTTCCCTTCTTCTAGGGACTCACTCAGGAAACCTAGGTAATTATGATGATAGCCAAAAGAATTCAGACCATTCAAAATAGAAATATACCATTCAAAATAGAACTATACCATAACCGAGATCAAAATGTAACTGGTTAAGAGTTAAGTTACTCATAGTTTAAGATGGATTCATTATGTTCCTCTTTTTATTTTCTATTTTATTTTATAACTCATTGGGGGCCTTACAGAACTAATATTCATTATTCCAAGCACATAGGTTTCTATTTTTTGAACTTTTAAACTTTAGAGAATATCACATTTATATGTTGAACTTTTATTTTATAACTCATATGATTATAATGTCTTTTAGAATTGAAATTAATTATTCGGAACAATCGTGTTAATATGTTTCTAGTTTATAAACTTCTAAACTTTATGAAAAACCTGAAATACTCACTGTATTTGACTTTCTTTCTCCAAAGCCATTTCCTTTGTTCCTCTCTTTTATGGACTGTAAATGACTTATGGAAAAATGACTTAGTCTTAGTTGTAAGACTCATAGTTCATGCTTGCTGGGTTAGTCTTTTTGCACCTATTTTTAACTCCATGAGAAGTATAAATGGATGAAATAAATACATTGAGTATTTCAGGATTCTTGTGCTTATTTCTTAAAAAATATCTAAAAAATACAAATATTCTTCTTGTATATGAAGTTGAAGGGTGCTAGCTCAATGGTAGAGTAGTTGCACTATATAATGCAAAATGTTAGTGGTTCTAGTCCATAGTTCCCTATCATAAATATTTCCATTCTATGGCTACTAAATTGAGGGGGTATTGAGACAATTTTTTTGTGAAATATCTCAAATTAAGACAAAAACAAAATTGTTTATTGTCTTAAATATTGTCTTTAAGTGAGTACAAAAGTTTAAGACACTTTTTGTATTAAGATAAGATAATTTACAAAAATATTATTTAAGTATTGTCTTAATACCTTCTATATAGTAGTGTAATTAAAAACATATATCTATTTTCAATTCAAAGTTATTGAAGTTAAAGTGAATTATATTTACTTGATAGGGGTGTAAGCTACTTATAAGCGTATATCCATTTTCATTCCAAAGTTAGTGAGGTTAAAGGAATAAAAAATAAATATTTGAGTGAATCTTAAAGCAATAGTTGTATTATTTTTTAAGTTATTAAGAATTAAGATAGAAGAAATTACAAAATAGAGTATTTAATTTATAAATATTATAAAAGTGGTTATTTTATTTTATTTATATAAAAGTGGATATGTACTTGCTCTATTTTGTTCATTATTTTTATTATATTTTTTTCTTATTAAAATAATGAATATTATTGATTTTTTTTAGTATTTTTTAAAAAACAAATGAATTATCTAATAAATGGATGTGAGATCTTTCATAAAGATAAATGACGTTTTAAATAATGTATTTGCAATGAAAGGGCATTTGACTTTTTGATATTACAATCATGCGTTTCAATATCTTAAGTGAGGAGGATCATGTTTGACTTTGTTGAGATTATAATCATGTGTTTCAATAGCTTACAAGATGAGGAGGATACTGGTCTTTGTTCTCAATTATTTCATTTTCATTTTTGGTATTGGTCATTCTTATATTATGGATATATATTTTTGTTATGTTTTTTTTAATATAAAATAAAATATTTAGATAATTATGGTATGTATTTAATTTTTAATAGTTTTTTTAAAGAAGATATTGTCATTTTAAAATGTTTTATTTTTAAATAAGTATAATTAGTAAGAAATATAAGTGTACATTTTTATAAGTATGTATAGGCTAGCTTTACATTACTAATTGTATGAAAAAAATTGTTAAAATATAAGGGACTTAATAGTGAGTTATATCATTAATTTTGAGAAACATGGATTTGATATATCATACATTTCTTTCAAGTTGTAGAGTAATATTGTGATTCCTGGTCGGATACGTATCGATCTATGTCCAAAGAGAGGGGTGGTGTCCAAGCATATTCTAGGCTTTTGAAGAAGGTGTAGATGATATGAACATTAAATCCTAGATCATTTTGTGGGAATGCATGTAACAACATTCTCTCTATGGAATGGGTATCTAGTAAGAAATCATCTAATACTATTGGAAACTAGGGATGTAATAAGAATTGAAAAGGTGGTTGATTAAAGGGTTGGTACAAGGTAAATGATACATACTTTTGACACATTAGTTGCAATGGAATTATGGGAAAATAGAAATGTAATTATTAAAAAGAATTATTAGAGGTTAACTTCTTAGAAAATGTTGTAAAAAAATACTTCTTCGTTTGCACTTTTGCGAGGTCTTCTCCATTTTTGAAATAGTTGGGCCATTCAAAAGTTACAGAGAAAATAAAATACCTATGTATTTTTAAATTTTGACATATGTGCAAATAAAAATTGATAAAAAAACAGAAAACAATATTATATATATATATATATATATATATATATAGAGAGAGAGAGAGAGAGAGAGAGAGAGAGAGAGAGAGAGAGAATCTGCACACGGAGTTCTATAAGTGTGTCTAGTTTCATTCGAAATGAACACATAGAGGATATATAGAATTATCATTGAAAAATAGGGAGAAGAATAAATGTATGTGTTTTGGTTTATGTAGCCCAAACCAAGAGGTTTGTCAATCCAAACCTAAAACCAAAGTGACCAATTCATCCACCACCTAGATGAAGAGAGATTGTTCTACTCATATTTTTGAATTTGTAGGAACTTGCATGTGTTAATAATGTGCACGCACTATCAAAATACACCCACATTAATAAAATGTACATGCTATCAAAATGTGCACATGTTAATGACACACGCGCGTTATCAAAATGTGTGCGCACTTTCATTACATGTAAACATGCATTTACTATGTTTTCCCAAAACTTTTGATACAAAACACAAACTTGATGCTGCTTATACTATTGAAAAGGTATTTATGAGATCTACAACTTTTGTATTTTAGGTTTTCTATGATTCGTTACCTTTTTTCTTTTATTTTTAAAATAAAATTATGAATCTTTTGACCAATAGAATAAGCATAGGAGATTCACCTTGTTGAGCAATATCTTATCACGTTCATTCATAAAGGGAGGTTTTTAATTGTGAAAAATAAGGCCAATATATTGTAGGTATTGGGGGTTGAGGAGTACCATATAAGGGGTTTATAGGTATTGGGGTGTATAAAAAGATGTTTCTTGTAAAAATAAGGAATATATCATAAAATAGGGTTTTTTAAATTATAATATGTATTGGGAGGGGGGCACAACAATAGGAATTTTTTAGGTAATTATCAATATCTAGTGAAATTAGTGGTATTCTTTAATATCCCATGAACGGAGGAACTATGACATGGATTCACTAAGTGAAGAACCCATGAGAATAAGATGCGTCCACATTTTTGTTACATAATAACATGCCTTCATTGCTTTTTCCATAAAATTTGATTGAGAAATTAGATTTTGATTCTCACACAATTATAAAGGTATTTCTTATATCTACAAATCTCTCTCTCTCTCTCTCTATTGATCTCTATATTTCCCTACCTCAAGCATTCCCTCCCTCCATCTCGCTCCATTCCCCCTATGTCCTTCTCTATCTCCCCCCCCCCCCCCCCCCTCTCTCTCTCTATATATATATATAAATCTCTCTCTCTCTCTCTCTCTCTCTCTCTCTCTCTCTCTTTAATTCCATTCCTCTCTTCATATTTCTCCCACCTTCTCTCTCTCTCTTTATATCTATATATATAAAACTCTCTCTCTCTCTCTTCCTCTCATTCCATTCCTCTCTCCATATTTCTCCCACCTTCTCTCACACTCCCTCCCTCTCCATCCATACCTTTCTCTCACACTCACCCACCTTTTGTCCCCCCCCCATCCCTCTCTCTCTCTCTCTCTCTCTTTCTCTCTCTACTTGTAAATTTCTCTCCATTACTCCTTCCATCTATTTCCCTGTCTTTCTATATCTCCCTCCCTCCCTCCCTTTATTTATTTATCTAGATCCATCTCTCTACCTCCCTCCCTCCCTAACTTGATCTATCACTCTCACCATCCCTTCCTCCCCCCTTCTTCTCTCTCCATGCCTCACTTTACCTCTCATACTCCCTCTAAATATCTATTTCCCTCTCCCTTCCTCGCTTCCTTATTCACCGCCCCACCCTCAATCACTCACTTTTTTTCTCATCCTCCCTCCCTCTATATATCTTTCACTCTCTCCCTCCCTTCCTAATTCATCCCCCACCCTCTCTCTCAACCTACGCTCCCCCCCCTC
>LPNX011233362.1:234772-256159 GCA_001517045.1 Pseudotsuga menziesii
TCAATTATTCGCTACCTCACTCCTCCCTTCCATCTCTATATGTATCTCTCTCCATCTTACTATATTCCACTCTTCTCCACTCTCTCTCATCATCCCTCCCTTCGCCTCTCACTCTCCCTTTATCCCCCACTCTCCATCCATCCTTCTTTCCCTCTTCCTCTTCATTCCTCCCTCTCCCTCCCTCCATCCATCCATCCATCATGCACTTTCTCTCTCTATCTCTCTCCATATCTATCTCTCTATCCCTCTCTCTTCATATCTCTCCCTCCCCACTCCCTCTCCATCCCTCTCTCAGTCTCCCTCCCTCCCTTGACTATCTATGGGGGAGGAAACTGTCAAAAGTGTTATAGATTTAGTTTTTTTAGATAAGAAAACAATTGTACTAAATCATGAAAATAATATAGCTACAAAGTTGTAGGTATTAAAAATACCTTTCCTACGGTATAAGGAGCATCAAAATATAAGTTCAAAATCAAAATCAATTTCCAAAATACTAATTTTGTTCATTTATATAAATGAAATTGCACACACATTTTTAAAAGTGCACATTTGTTCTTAGAAGCACGCACATGTTTTTAAAAGTGTGCATGTATTTTTAATTGGGCACTTGCTTTTAATAATGCTTCGACATTAATAACACATGCACATTGATAATGTGTGTGTTTGTTAGTAGCACGTGCATGCTTTTTTGCCAACATGGATGCTTTATTGGAGGCTTGGCAATTGCTAAACCAAAAGCATGTGCGCAGTATTGTGAGCATCAGGGATCAAGATTGAAGGGCTGGTCTTAATTTCATATAGAAGGTTATATATTCATTCAGCCCTTCATTGATGAAGGGCTTTCAAAAAGTTTACATTTCAAATGATAGTAATAAATTAATTGTACATTTCATTTACCTGATGACAAAAATTAAAAACAAAAAATTAAATTGCAAAATGGGATTTGTCATTTTAATGAGATTTGTAAAATTGCACAACTGAATGTATATCCCTTCCTACATTATGTTCAATCTATTTGATTGAGGAATAAGTCTACAATTGCTCAGACGCTTTAAGGTTTATAATAAAAAAGGAACTCAAACAGATAGTCAAGCCAGATAGTACAATCTATGGCTATAAATTTGGAAGTATGGATTGAGGCCGAAAAAACGTGGTCACTTAAGAGACCATTCTTGATGGTGTTGAAGGAATTCAAAACAAGAGGAAGCCTATGCTAGAACTCCGAAGCTTCAGTCATAAAATAAAATCTATAGAGGAAGCAGAATCAACCAAAGCTGAATGTTTTGAGATTACTGAGAAATTGATAAAGTATTGAAAAGATGCATCCACCGTGGGAAGAACCTTGGATCCATATCTCTATGTAATTTGTATTGTGTGTGCCTCGTCATCAAAGAGTTATGATTATTAGTTGTTGAGCGACAGATTTTCCAAAATGGTCCATTTCCTTACAAGTAAGAATACTGATGTCAATGTCAGTAAGATTATTGTTTGCTAGTTTGTTCTTTAAGGAAATTGTTCGGAAAAAGTTATTTGAATCTTATAAAACATGGGTTGCCAAGAAAGAACTAATGAAGTATAGTATTAGTGGGTTGGGTGTGCATCCTGAAGTCTGAACCAGGAGTTTGAGAAATTTTCAAAAAAGGCGAGAATGATGTAGACCACGGCAGAAATTTTAGGGCCAATTGGGCCTGTTCAGTTTCTAAATGGTCTGCAGTCATTAATCTAGTATTATGAATTGCATGTTTTAGCTGATGTAGTTGGATTTTAGATTTTTATGCAGCTACATCAATCAATTTAGTGTTGAATTTAATAGTAGACAATTTAGATTTCTTGATTGAGAATTTTAAGGAATTAGTCGAGTCGCATGTTGAACTTTTCTAGAAATAGAAGCAGTTTTACAAGTCATCCTTTTAAGAGGGAAAAATAGGCTGAATGAAAACCTCTGTAAGGAAATGGAGGAAGCTTGTAGAAAAGGACAGAAGAACAGAGTTTTACTTTTCAGATTTGCTCATGTGATCATTATGGACCATGCCTACTCACACTGTGTTTTAATTTTCTGGCTGGATCTTCCTATTGAAATGAGTATTTAAGTTGTTTGAGAGAATCATAGGGCACGGTTCATTTTAACTATTTATTTCCTATTTGTGTGGCAGAGAAAGCGCAAAACATTGTTCGTTTCAATAATGTAGTAGAGAAAACACAAAACATTGTTTGTTTCAGCCAAGGGCACGGTTCATTTTAACTATTCATTGTTCGTTCTACCTCGAGCTGGAAGCATTGCCCCCACAGAACACGTCTCAAAGAACAAGCAGAACATGTTGCCTTGGCTGATGAATCTGTGAGCAATAAAATTATCTCTCCGGGCATCCCCCACCGTGCTTATGGGCACTGCCTTGCTAGCATGGATTCAACCATGTGTATTTATTTATAAGATCCTGAGGTGCTAAGTAAGGTCATTGTATGTGAATTAGTACTTATTCTGATAGAACCTTAGCAAGCAGTACCAACATAAGCGATTAATGAAGCAAGTGATATAGGGAGAAACGGTTCTTGGTCTTCAGGTAACTATCAAGGTAGCAGCAGGCATGAAAAAGGTAGGGACCAATCCTACTCTTGCAGTATATTCAAAATACTACATGCTCTCCCCATCGTATTAGCAGAGTAGTAAGCCTAGGTAACTGGAAGTTACCGGGCCACATAATCTCGTTGTTGCCCAGGCCTATCTCAAGTTTTACTTCCGAAATGGCTTCATAACCGCATGCACATTAAAAAAAACCCCACAGCTTACCTTCATGAAAGGATTCATAACACATGTACATTAAGACAAAAACTCACAGCTTACCTTCAACCAAATGATTCAAGAAGGGATGCAAATTTTTAAAAAAAATCACAGCTTACCTTCAATAAAAGGGCATTCCTGCCAGGAAAAGTGTTCCTCTGCATTATCGATTTCGCAGGGCCTCTCTGTGGACAACCCATCTATACGTCACTTGCAACAACTTGGTCTTGGTTTGCCTTATTCAACAGTATGTTTATAAACGATACTCAAATGATCTGATCTCTTCACATTCCTCACTCACTTACCTACCCACCTCAAAAGTAGCACTGCAGCTATGTAAGATACTTGCAGAGAAGTTTGAGCAGCCAGAGCCACCAACTGGCACTCATAAATCCTAGGAACCCACTACCTCCAAGTCTCCCAGCATTCCACAATACGCCCAGCATTATCCCATTACCGTGCATCCCCATTCAGGTAAATCCGCTTTCCCGGTTAGCTTTACCCAGTCCGCTTTCTGTCCGCCTTCCCACTCCACATCGCCCAAGGCACAATAAAATCCCCAGTGGCTGCGGCTGGGAGTCTTGATTAAGAAATCCCTTGTACCAACAGTTTTGGCAAGGATCTGGAAAGATCGCATGACAGATAATGACAGTTTTGGCAAGGATCTGGAAAGATCGCATGACAGATAATCAGATTTCAGATGAATAAATGTTTGATGGGAAGTTTTACACCTCACACTTCTAATGAAATTTTAAAATAAACATTGCACTTCTTGATAACCTGTCAAAATTTAAAATTGTCTTTTCTTTTGACAGGCAATTATTGAATTACACTTCTGGGACGGGCTAGGAGGCCTTTGGCGGGCAATGACGGGTTCAATTTTGATCCTTGGTGAGCATGTGTATGCTTTTTATTTTTATTGTATGTGCACTTCTATTGCATCAACTTTGTGAAAGAAACCTCAAGCATGTTTTCGTATGGTTCCTCTTTGAGATGTACCAATTTAGAAGCATTTTCTTGATTTGACATTGTAGTGGGGTGTGAGATGTACCAATTTAGAAGCATTTTCTTGATTTGACATTGTAGTGGGGTGTAATGGTAGATGATATATGGTCACTTGTTGTTAAAATAAAAAATATTAAATAAATTAAATAAATGATATTGGTAAACACTTTGTGTTTAGAATGTTCAAGCAATAGATCAAACATTTATGAGAAACATGGATTATTTTTCTTCTCATAATACAATCCAACCAACCAATTTATAAATAAATGTTGAATTAAGCAATACATTTACATTATATCCACTGAAAATTTTAAAATACAATTATTGAATGATATTTTTATTATCAATCTAGGGGATGTCTAAAGGTTGTCCTAATGTAAGCCATCTTTGACATGCATTTAGTGGTCTACAAAATTTATAGGTTGATAACAACATATCACCAAGAGACAAAATCTGTATTGAATGCACAACAGCAAATATGGATGTCTTTCTTTTCATAAAGAATTATTTGTCATTCGAGTGTTCTTCAAGCAAAATTGTCATAGATTTAGTTTTTTTTTAAATAGGATACATATAGTGCTAAATCATGAAAAGAATACAGCTACAAAGTTGTACGTCTCATAAATACCTTTCCTACAGTTTAAGGAGCATCAAAATATGAGTTCAGAATCAAAATTTGCTTCCAAAATAGTTGTTTTGTTCATTTATACAATAAAAGTGCGCACACATTTTTAAAAGCACACATTTGTTCTTAGAAGCATGCACATGTTCTTAAATTTATGTGCATGTATTTTTAATTGCTCACATGCTTTTAAGAATGCATGCACATTAATAACACATGTGCATTAATAATGTGTGTGTGTACGCACATTCGTTTTTGCCAACATTGATGATTTATTGGAGGCAGCGGTCAAATTTGAACACGTCCCAGCCCTTCCAAAGGGGTTTACCCCATCCTAGAAATGTAACAAAAATTTTGCCCATAAAAAAAAATTTAATTTTTTTATTTCACCCGTCCACCATGAAGGGATACCTTAACTTAAATATTTCAAAAGAAGGGTAAGCCTTTTAATTTGCCCGTCAATTTTTTTTTTCGTTGTAAGCAGGAAATTGACGGCGTATAGAACGTTTTTGGGTTTTAAAAATGTATTTGACACGTGGCTTTAATTTTGGAACGTCATCATCTACAGGTTTGAAAAATGGCATCCCGTCAAATTGACGTTTAACTACTTTTCTTACCTGTCATAAATTCTAGTAGCTCCTTTCAGTGATAACCGCTGACAAATAGTAGCTCCTTCCAATGATAACCGCCGATAAAAGAGTCCTGGCCACTAGCCCATATGGCCATAACAGTTCGGTTTATTTAGAAGCCTTATTTTCCCACGTGACCTCCCTTTCAAATTTTCATGGTCACCGACTTATGTACACTATTTGACTCTCTTTTGCCTCTACGCTTTCTGTTGCTTTCTTGAGATAGCACTTCTATACCTTGTGTTTCCTAAGTTTGGCATCACAACCATTCATCTACTCGGTTATCCAGTTTTTGCAATTATACACATAGCAATATGGCTACTAGGGAGAGGATTTTCACTGCGGCTACCAGAGAGAAGATTTTCCAAAAAATGAATATATAATTATTCAAAAATTTACCACAACTTTCAAATTTCTACTATATTATCAATTTAAATCCTCTTTAACTTTATCCGAATATCAGCATTCCTCACAAATTCAGATCTTTGATTCCGTCGATCATATCGTTCAGGAAAGCGGTATATCGCTTGAAAACAACGGCATCAAGCATTGCTGATGCTTCAAAGGCCACGAGATTTCTCAGGATTACCTCTGTGTTGGTGTCCAACTTTACAATGGGGATGTAAAGCATGGTAGTTTTCTGGTCAAATTGTATTTTTGCATTTGAAAAAGGTATACAGAAATACAGTATGATGGATTGCATAGTGGAGTCACCAGATCAAGCCAACCACGCCTTCATGGCAACAATGGTGTCTATTTTGGAAGCCTACAATTCCTCAAGTGGTGACAAGACCCGGCCACAAACAACACAGTTGAAAACAAGTTATTTCACTTATGCAGGTTCGTTAACAAATTAGTTGACATTTTATTTTACTTAAATTGTTTTATTTTTTAATGTCTTTTGCTTTAATCTGAGTTTTTGACAATAAATTTTTACTGTAGTTTCCTTAATAAATATCTATTTTATATTTTTTCAAGGTTCAATCTGTTCAGAGAATTGAAAGTTTTTATGTTAAATCTTCATTCTATATTTTTTGATGAATTATCTACCCAAATCCTGTCATAAAGAATAAAGGCTAAGTTCAAGTTGAATGAAAGAGTATGAAAGAAATATGAAGTATATAAGGAAAAAAAACTGACAGGTATATATTTACATGAAACGTAAACTGACAGGCATTTTAAAACCATAACCGTCTTCAAAATTTATTTAACAGGCTAGTAAAATTTGAAATTCCAGGCCTGGTTGTAAGTACATGCTGTGAATCTACGAATAGGCAATGAGCAATAATAATTAATGAGTGATGACTTTACATCACATCATGGGATCCTTTTCAAACATATGAATAATCATAAATACCAAATCATTGTGCATGACGCAACAGTTTTGCAATATCGTTCGATCCGTGTGAGTAGTTCCCCGAGGCTTACATAACTCGGAAGTTGGAACAACAACGAATCAAATTTCGAGCACAATTTACAAGCGATTATGACACCAATTAAAAATAATTAAATTTTTTATTTTCAACATCAATGTTTACGAAAAAATTCAAGGCTTACGCAAACATTAATAAATCTCTTAAGATTTATATATATCATCTTTGTGATGACATAAAAAACAAAATGGCTTCTTTACTTTTTTAAGGTTCAATAAAAGAAACTTAATCATAATAAATATTAATAACTCTAATCATCATCTTTAAAACATTTTAATAAAATAATTTTCAAAAGGAGTAGAGTTTGTAAATTAATCAAATCTTGGTATTTTAGAAAACATTTTAATATTATTTACATTTTTATTATATATAATTAATAACCTGTGTAACAATTTATTATTATTTAAGTTTTTTAATATATTTATTTTAAAACAATGTAAAAAAAAACTATGTAGATAATTAGAATCTTGACATCCATGAAAAATCTTTAACATTATTAAATAAATATTAATAAATTGTAACGATAAAAATAGTATTTTCAAAAGCTCTTTTCACCTGCTTTATTAAAAAAGGTGCAGGCTTCAACTCTTTTGCATAAAGTCATGCTTAAAATATATAAAGTTTAAAACAATCCAATCAAAATGAATGGATTCATCTCAATACGGGATAAAATGATTAAATAAGATTTGTTATTCAATTAAATATAACAAAGATATTTGAATATATAACAGTTTGAAACGTTCAAGCGGTCTGTAGTTGTAATTTGCAATAATGCTTTGCGTGGGGAACAAGAGACTTATAAATCACTCATTGTTTACAACAATGTGCTCTCAAGCCTTGTTTACAACAAAAAGGAATTACTGATCTTTATTTTGGGGGGTGGGGGTTGTTTGGATTTGCATTGGGTGTAATTTGTACTGCTGCTAACAGTATCAAGAATGGCCGTTAAGGTCGAAAAGGCTAGAAAACAGTATTTATTATTTATATTTATATTGCAAAGCTCTCTTTATTTGTAAGACTTTCATTGGAGACATTGGATATGCTAATGTTTCTCTCTCTTAGTGCACCTCATGATTTAAATGAGGTAGATTGGAATGGCATTTATGATGTATGGAAACAAATGAAAGCCAGAAAGCCTCTTCCATTGGGCTCGATTCATGTTTTCAATGATGTAATCCTAAATGTTTTTGAAGAATATCAAATGAATGGAAGGAAAATATGTTTTCTTATTAATTTTTTAATGGAATTGGAGAGAGATTTGTTTATTGATTAGTTTTAATGAAAATTTACAATGTTTCTGTTTGATATTTTAAAATTATAAATATTTGGAAGGGCATTATTTTATTTTAACCTTTTTTTAATTGAAGGGCCAACCTAATTTTCAATTTTCAATTGAAGTGCAATTATTTTTATAACCTTTCATCCTTAAAAGGTTGGATGGTTGCATGACCTTCCAAAAAAAATTAAGACCAGCCCTTCAAATTTGACCACTGATTGGAGGTTTGACAGTTGTTGAACCAAAAGCATGTGCACGGTATTGGCAGCGCATGAACATTTTTTATTTTTATTGTTCATTCACTTCTATTGCATCATCTTTGGTTTCCATGTTCATGCAAGAACCCTCAACCATGCTTTCATATGGTTCCTCTTTGAGATGTGCTAATTTATAAGCATTCTATTGATTTGACATTGTAGTGGGGTGCAATGGTAGATGATATACTGGTCACTTGTTGTTAAAATAAAAAATATTAAATATTAAATAAATGATATTGGTAAACACTTTGTGTTTAGAATGCTCAAACATTTGAACAAACATGTATGCGAAATGTGGATTTTTCTTCTTCTAATAATACAATTCAACCAACCACTTTATAAACAAATGTCAGATTAAGCAATACATTTACATTATCTCTATTGAGATTTTTAAAATACAATTGTTGAATGATATTTTTACTATAAATCTAAGGGATGTCTAAAGGTAGTCCTAATGCAAGTCATATTTCACAAGCATTTGGTGGTATACGAAAGTTATAGTTTTAATAACAACTTATCACCAGACAAACTATGTATTGCACATACAACAACAAATATGTAAGTCTTTCTTTTCATAAAGGACTATTTGTCATTCGAGTGTTCTTCAAGAAAACAATTTACACAAACCAATGAGCACCTACAACTTTTTATGAACCCTACAAGGTTCCCATGAGTGCAAGGACACCCATCAATATAGAAAAAATTATTCTTGTGAAAATTTACAAAATCATGACCATTCATGCACATACTACACATGGAAATGTTATGTTTATATTTAAAAATATCCATGTAATCAAACTAACAATAAAGAGGACTAGAAAATCAAGTAGGTGTTATAAATTATTCGGGACGAAAAAATATATGTGAGGATAAGCAACCCATGACTTGAAACTTCTATTATAGACTTGGAAATCAGGTAATTATTGCCACAAAGGAGAAGTTGGTCCCAACATCAGGCACAAGAAAGGAAGAAAACCAAGCACCATATAAGGCGTGGCTGCAATATGTTTGATATTTAGTTTGTAGATGGATGGGAAGAGAGAAGAAATCACTACTCTCCAACAATTATACCGACCTTTGTGTGTACTTAGATTTTTTTGTTCTCTAGTTGTACAACATTTTAGTTCTCCTAAAAGATATTTTTTGGGGTAGTATTGATATCTTAATTTAGCTCACTAGAACTCTCCATTGACTCTAAAAGAATAATATGGGTTGGTGAGTTTAGGAGGAAACATATTTGAATTGGTTTCCAAGTTTTCAAAAATAAATCATACATAAGTATTCCTACATGTTTTTTTTATATCACCTATTGGGTCCTTGACTGCAACATGATATTTTATACTTTCAAATTTGGGTTTTTAATCATTAATATAATGGGATATTGTGACATGTCAACCGTTCACTTTCAACCATTTACATTTTGAACAACCACATACTACTAGGGTATTATAAAAGATGTTCAGTTCATCATGAAGTACCATTGGTCTGAGATGGTTTCTTGAAGATATCATGTTACGATTGGTAAGGTAACATGCTTGTAATACACCTAAATTGTATTACCATAATGTTATGTTGTATAATCATTTACGTTGTTTTAATAGTTATCTTTATCAATATTCTTTATTTATTATATTGTAATTAACGTTAGTCTTACCTTTTCTTGAGGGACATGACTTATCATCCTTATTTATCTCAGGTCATATATGAGTGAACAATAAATAATACTTCTATGTAACTCGAGTTAACTCGTTTTTTATGAGAAACAAAAATTAGTTAAAAAGATGCTAGTTTATGACTTTGAAATTATCTACAAAAATAAAAAAAAACAAATATGGTGGAAAATGCATTTCAAGAAAAGTGGAAGACAATACAAAGGGACATTAGAGGAAATTTGGGGTCTAAAATGGGCCTTATAAGAAAACATGCCAAAATAAGTTTTTGTGAGTTGGAATTCAAGAACCAATAGAATTTCAATAAAATAAGTCAACCATAATGGTTGAATTGGCATATTTGTCATTAAAAAAAACTACTTTTTTTGTTCGTATTTTCGACATATCTCATTGTGTTTTTACTCAAATTTCGATTGGGAGAGCTCGTTGGATGCGGAATTTGATTCCGCATCCAACGAGTACCCACACTGCATACTTTTGACGGACCCCGCTACCCCAAAAACAAGAAACACCTAAAAAAACGTGATGATGACATCATCATCACATTTTTTCAAGTATTTCTTATTTTTGGGGTAGCGGGGTCCGTCAAAAGTATGCAGTGTGGGTACTCGTTGGATGCGGAATCAAATTCCACATCCAAGGAGCTCTCCCAATCGAAATTTGAGTAAAAACACAGGGAGATATGTTGAAAATACGAACACAAAAAGTAGTTTTTTCTTTCTTCCTCCAAAATTAATTAATATTATTTTATTATTTTAACCATTATTTTATTATTTTAACTATTATTTTATTATTTTCCTTAGGAGGCCCATTTTAGACCCCAAAATTCCTCTAATGTTACTTTGTGATATTTCCATTTTGTAGTCTGCGTGGGTGGAAGAAACAAGGATAGGATGGAAGAAAGCTCGAAATACAAGCAAAATATTTCAACAACTATAAGATGACCCTAGTGCATTAGTTAAAATTTTCAACACTGGAAACGAGTCTCAGTGGATTTTATCATAGGTCTATCAAAGTCTAAAGGAAAGAATGTCATCATGATAGTGGTGGATCGACTCACAAAGTATGTCCATTTATGCTCTCGTTATCATCCTTTTAAAGCAACTAATTGCAACATTCATGAAAATAGTTCAAAGCTACACAAAATCCCTATAATTTTTGAAGTGATAAAGACCCAATTTTTACCAATAATTTTTTGAATGAATTATTTTCTTGCTTAGGTACTCAATTGGCTCACAACTCCTCTTACCATCCTCAATCTAATGAGAAGACTAATATTGCGAGTAAATGTCTAGAAGATTATTTCCATTTCTTTGCATCTACTAACTAAACATAATGGGTCAAGTGATTTCCCTTGGAAGTATGGTGGTACAACACGTCCTGCTATACTTCATAAAAAATACCATCATTTATGGCATTTTATGGGCACCATCCTCCATTCACCACATCATCCTTCAGAGGAAAAGATAAAGTTCACGTTGTGGAGGATCACAAAGAGAAGCAACAAGATGTTCTCCAACTATTAAAAGATAACTTGGTGATGGCACAAAATAGGTTGAAACAACAAGTAGATCAACGTCACGATGAAAGGAGATTTGAAGTTGGGGATTGAGTAATTATGAGGCTACAACCATACTAATAAATGTCCCACAAGAAAAAAAAGGATGAAAATAAATTAGCACCCAAGCACTATGGTCCCTATAAGTTGCTGCAAAATATTGGAATTATGGCTTACAAATTGGAGTTTCCTCCATATTCACATGTCTATCAGACCTTCCATTTTTCTTTCTTCAAAAGATAATCGATGACAAGACCCCAATTCAAATTATTTTACCAGAGATTGATGAAGAAGGGAAAATTATACTAGAACCTGAAACAACCCTTCAAATGTGTATCGGGCAATTATTAAGTACGTCATCAAGTGGAAGAACATAAAAAATAGATGGGGAGACATGGGAAAATGATTTCTTCATGCAAAAACATCCACAACTGATCAAGTGTGGAGGAAAACACTTGTTTTAAGGGGAGGGGCATGTTGATTCTTATATATCGAGTTAATACATTTCTATTGTTGTATTAGCGTCAATGTTATTTTTAGTCAGCTAGATTCTTTAATTGTAATTATATCCTTTATATATTATATATACCAAAAATACCTAATTTTAAAGATCAATTCATAAAAATAAATACACCCCTTTGAATAGGCTTCTAATTCATTCTCAAAAAGTAGAGTTACTAAAATATTTGTTGCATAACCTTGAACAATTTCCTAATACTCCATTATTTCCAATAACTCTCAAACTATTTTGAAGTCTTTTCCCTTACATTATGAAACTTTAAAATCCTTACAGATTTTGCTTTTTTCATACTAACCACAGCTTAAAGAAAAAAAAGATTTCTAATTTTTGTGCCAATATATAGATCCACACTTTCATATTAGTAATAATATTATAACTACAAGTGTATGTCTACTCATAAATTCATATAATTTAATATGCCATTCTTTATTTTAATTGAGTAATAATATTATAACGACAAGTGTAAGTCTACTCATAAATTCATATACTTTAATATTTCACGCTTACAAAAATTTTGTTGTACGTACTTGGCAAGTTTAGAAACTTCATAGGGCTCGAAAAGACTATGTAGAATAATGAGGTGAAAATTAATTAGTTTAAGGTAGAATAATGATTACTATAGTAAGCTTATTATTGATTGTGGAATCTCAAAAATTTAATTTCTAAGAATAAGCCTGCAATAACAACCATTGCTAATAGTGACCATATTATAATGCATATAATCCAAATAATAGTGACCATATTATAAGACTGGTTAACGATATAATCCAAATTAAATTGAGCAACCATAGATTTGTGGACAATATTTAAAACAGCCCAAAAGCCGATACGTTAATTAAAATATTGCCGATACATTAATTAAAATATTGCCTATCTGAGGACGTTAATTAAAATATTGCCGATACGTTAATTAAAATATTGCCTCTCTGAGGACGTTAATTAAAATATTGCGTGAGATTTGTCAATCAATTAAAGTCCCCGGCCACCAGCCTCCCGGCCCTCGATTGACGAATAAAATGAAAAGAAAAGGCTGAGGACGAAAGGTACCCACTTTTGGATATGTGCAGACCGGATGAATCTTTCTATCATTGGTGCGACTGCGTATGACCTAATTGCCTTCAAAAGGTCAATGCGCTTTATTCTACGTATGTTTTTTTAATGACAGAAAATATAAAGATTTTGACGGGGATGAGATTTCTCCTGATTCACTTCATGTCAAATATTTTATACAAGTTTTTATCTTTTATTGAATTTGTTTTTGTCTTGTGTAATTTATCTTTTCAGATCTTGATGATTTGATTGTTGTCTTTCTATTTGTTTTTTAAATAATGTCTAAAGCTGATTCTCATTCTTGGTCTTACTGGACTGCAGCCTTGATAGTTTCAATGTAGCCTTTAATAGACAAGACCAGTGTAAATAATGTCCCGGGTTTGTTTATGCAGATGTATCATATCGGGAATGGGGATGTATTCTTGGTTTATTTTCATCTCAGCCACTTTATTCTTGGTTTCTATGGCCAAATTCAAAGTGTTTTGAGAATAATCTCTAACAATCACTAGAGATACATCCTTGCTGGATATTTTTCTAACATCTGCATATAATTTCAAAGCTTCCTCTGAAGCTACATCATTGTCATCCTTATAGTTATCAAAAAATTATGACCTAGTTTTGAACTGCGAGGTAGAATTCGTTGGTGTATCAGTAAAGGCATATTCTTTGACCTCAAAAGTAGACCCATCACTTTCATTTGTTTATTTTTCTTACCTTTGTCATCTAATTCTTGGACAAGTTGTCCTTCTTCTTGAACTTTTTGTCTTTTTGGGTTCTTGTTGTTTCTTCCTCCTCTATATCCATAGCATTAGAAAATTCCCTTTTGTTGGTTCTCTTAGAGCAGTGGGCTATGGGTATAATCTTCTCCGCTGCCTCGACCAGGCTCAAGTTGCTAGGTTGTGGTGAAGTGACTTCCCTTACAAAAGAAGTGGATTGTTCATGCATATATGACATCCCCTTGAGTCTCATGGGGTAGTCTAACTAGTTTGCAGTATCTGATAGACCTGTAACTTCAAAGTGCTCAAAGGCATTGCTCTTATTAACCCATCGTCTTTTGATTGAGATAATGTGATGGGGATCATAATTTATAGCAGCTTCAGTTGGAAACCCCATTTCTCATAGAAAACTTTCATAAATGGGCCTACAGCCCATGGAAACAACGTCATCTCAGAAGAATTCTCAAAATTAAGAAAATGCTCAATCTCCACTATTAATTTATGTCTAATCAATTCCATAGAAAAAAGTCTGAATGAAGGTAGTATATAAAGTTGTTGAAAAACCCCATTTAACCTTATCATTGTACCTTGTTCAAAATAAACCAATCCCCAATCCTCTTTTCAGGAGAGAACTAGAAAATCTTTTTCATTTGTGGCAAAACTTTGGGTAATTTCTTCTGAAAGAAAGCACTGTAGACCTCAAACATGAGGATATTCATAAACTTGTTGTAATCCCTTTTCATTTCTTATGTGAGAACCATTTCAGGGAGTTGTAGGTTTTCCTCATTGAATGACAAAAACACTTTTAACAAATAAGACTAAAATCTGAAACTTCTTGTTTTATGGAAATCCACTAGATGAGAATGAATATTCTCAGCTAAGAATTCATCAAATTTAATGCAAGAAGATTGTACTGACTAACTAAAATCTTTAGACTCAACTTGATAGGCACTAAGGGTGAAAAATGGGCTCATTAGGGGTTCAGTAACATACTTGTCTGTATCCAACCCTAAAAATTGACTCATAAGAGTTATGACACACTGAGTTTCTTCATTAAAAAGGTTGGCATCAACAGGAAATGGCTGGTTCTGCAACTCGACATCAATTTTAAAACAAATCTTAAAGAAATATTTTTCTTTTCAATTGTGGACTCTCTAAAGTAATGAACTATGGACTCTTCGTTACACTCTTTGGAATTTTGAATGAATTCAACAAGAACTAAGAGGATATTTCTAATGACGAGAGGATTAACTGGACATATGATTTTTGAGTTGGTTGTATCAATAATTACCCTCTCAAAGAGGAGTAATTAGTGGCACACCATTCAATGAATTTCAGGAAGTTTAGGGTTTGGTATGTTGAGAAATACTAGAAGTACGACTTGTAAATGCTGTGAATCTATGTCCCATGGTCATTAAGAATTTTTAGTTTGATTTTAACAGCTTCTATAGGTCCATTTAGCAATATTGTATCAAAGATTTCTGAATCTTTGTCTTTAATTAACTCCTCAATCTTTCGATATTCTATGTTCAAGGATTCTACCTCTTCAACTTCAACCATTTAAATAAATGTTCAATCATGACTAGAAGCCTACATGGTTTACTGACAAGTGGCCCAAGGATTCTGTATAAGTTGGCCGCTTGCACACAGTCCTTAGCTTTTTCTTTCTAATGCACAAAATAAACAAATAACCTAATTCCACGTGCATGTACTTTTATATTACCTTTTCTTTCATATCCATCTTGCATCTTACTCAGCAGAAACAGCTCCTATCCGTCCATCATGTATCCTCCATCCTGTGTCATCGATATTTCTCCCTGTTTAAAACCCCTTCCTTCATTCTTTTCTATGTTGGCTCTCTTTATTCTTCATGCAAATCTCGGTTGCGAATTGAATTATAGCCACATATTTATCTTTTGATTGATCTTTTCTGTTAATTACTTTTACCTGTTACTCACATCTTTTGACCGGCTTAATTATCTTAAGAATCTTGCAATTTCTCTTTCTGGAATGATTATCCACATTTGATATGAAAACTCATGAATCTAGGCCGTTGAATTTTTCCTTATCTGCCAAATTCCTCCGACTCTCTCTTCAACTCGGAGTGTGCATGTTAATCTAGAGGAATGGTTCTGCACTATAGATCTTTATCAAATCAAATCTGCACCCTTTATTTCACCTACCTTTTAACTTCATTTCGCAATCTCAACAATTTTATTCTTCCTCGCACCTTTGCTCTGTGGAATAACTGTTAGCCGTAGATTTTAATCCCATCTTCCTCTAGATCGTCCAATGGCACGGTCCTTGCCAAATTCCGCATATTTTGAAACTTCATTCGTCTTTCCATCTTCAACTCGCAAAATCATTTTTAACCATCGATCTAGATCGGGGTTCAATCTGAGCCGTCGGAAGATGAGGATCCTACCCAATTTCGCAGATTTCCAACATAAGTTACTTTGCACTAGTTTATATTGAGGAATTTATTAGGACCATGGATAAAAAACCCGCTCAAATCTCCAACATTCCTCATTGTTGGGCCTACCAAATTTCACATATTTGAAAATTTTGGTTGTCCTTTAATGTTATATTAGTGGAATTGATACCCGCCGTAGACGTATTTCTCCTCCAGATCACCACCGTCAAAATATGCGAGCCCTAAGAAATTCCACATATTTTGAAACTTAATTTTCTCGTGCAAGTTCTGGAAACGGAATTGGTATCCGTCGTGGATCTCTTCATCCATCAATCCTCGCCATTGAAAAATGTGGGGCCTACAGAATTCCGCTCATTCAAGAATTTTATTTTTCCTCACATGTTCCATTGGAGGAATGTTTGACAGTCGTAGATCTGTTTCCACCTATTGACCTAACATTTTATTTCTCCTGCACGGTAACACCATTCCGCAAATATCAAAAATTATTTAGAATAAGAATATTACCTTTATGGAATTGTTTATAACCATTGATATTTCGTGTTACAAATTTGGACCCTTGATTTGTGTCACCATATAACCTTGAGCGCATTTCTCATACTTAGTTCATTTGCAAGGCTGCGATTAGGTGTTTTGAACATTTTTCATTCCAAACCAAAGAATAAACCATTCAAAACATTTCAGAACCCATTCTGCACTCCTCTAGGTTATATGATATAAAAAATTTAGATCTTACCCATCATTTTCACTGGCCTAACCCATTCCAACCACTTAAAACAAAAATGGTGCTAACAGTGAGTACATCAAATCATAACTGCTACCAATTTGTGTTGAAAGTGGAATCAAGATTCAACACAACGTTTCTTACACACCTCAGTAGAATGGTGTAGCAGAAAGGAAAAACGAGTACTGAAATAAATGACAACCTGTATGCTTGATTCTAAGGATTTGGATGCAAATATTTGGGATGAATCCATGAATATTGATGCCTACATTTAGAACATGGTTTCACATTCATCCATGAAAGGAAAAACACCTTTCGAATCATACACTGGTCACAAACCAAATGTGTCCAATTTCAGGGTTTTTGGGTCCACTGCTTGGGCTCGACTTCCACTAAATAAGAGAAAGTCTTTGCAACCGTATAGTGTTGAATGCATGCTCATTAGGTATCCTAAGGAATAAAATTGATACAAACTGTTGAATATTAGAACTAAAAAGATACTCATAGAGAGAAGTGTCTACTTCGAAGAACCTCTCCAAATTTTGAAACTAGTAGAGGAAGAAACTGCTAAAATTCCCTCTCTTTCTGCTGAAGATTCTGGAGATGAAAATGAAAGTGTGAGCTCTGATATTTCAGATATGATGTATGATATGAGTAAGCATGAAATATCAGGTTCTGAATCAGATCCTAATGAATCCACTCATCTACCAAAATGGGCTGAAAAGACTATCTCTTCTGTCGGGTTAAATGTTGGAAATCCTGCTGATCAAAGGAGAACTCGGGTAGATTTTCAAAAAGCAGGAATTTATCTTTATTGAAATTTCTCTTTGTTGTCTGAGAAGTGATACATTATGATTATATATTATCCTAATTCATATTATCATTCTTGGAATGATCCTCGATGGCAAGATGCAATGGATGAAGAGTTCAACTCTCTCCAAAAAAATGCAACATGGGACTTAGCTACCCTTCCACCTGGGAGGAAACTTGTTCAATGCAAATAGATATATAGGACAAAGGTTACTGCAGATGGATCAACCTACAAATATAAATCATGAATGGTAGCAAAAGGATTCTCCCAAGTCCAAGGAGTGGACTACACCAAGACCTTTGCACCAGTGACAAAAGTGGATTCTATATGTCTAGTCTTAGATAATTCTACATCCAAGCACTAGGAGGGGCACCATATGGATGTAAAAAGTGATTTCTTTCATGGAAACATGCAAGAAGAGATCTACATGAATCATCTTGAAGGATACAAATCAGATCCATCATTAGTTTGTAAGTTGCAGAAATCCTTGTATGGCTTAAAACAGGCCCCAAGATCTTGGTACATCAAAATGGATTCTTTTTAGGTGTCTCAGAACTCTGAAAGATGTAAGTATGATACAAATGTGTACTTGTAGCAATATGAAGGTAATTTTATGATTATATTTATTTATTTTATTATCTATTAATCACATGAATCACCCTTTCTTTAATCAAATTTATAAAAACAGCTTTACATGAAGCCTTTGAGATGAGTGATCTAGGTCTTTTGAGGCAGTTTCTCGAACTAGAAATAACTCAATACTTTGATGGGATTATGGTGTCACAATACAAATATGATTCATACATGTTAAATAATTTTAATATGGCTGATTTTAAGGCATCATCTTTCCCATTCCTTTCAGGAACTAGACTTGAAGAGGGAAATACTACTCTGAAGGTGGATTCTACTCTCTACTATCAGTTGATTGGAAACCTTTTCTACTTGACACATTCAAGTCCTGAAATTTGTTATTCCATGAATGTTGTATCAAGGTATATGTAGAAGCCTCATGAACTTCATTTGAGGGCAGCCAAGAGGATTCTATAGTACGTGCAAAGTACTAGAACCTATGGCATTCACTATGTTGTTGATTCCGAACTAGACTTGGTAGGATTCACAGATTCTGATTGGGCAGGATATAGCATAGATAAGAAGTCTACTTTTGGATAATTTTTCATGTTAGGTGGTGGGCCTATTTTTTGGTCAAGCAAAAAGTAGGATGCCATTTTCATTTCTTTAGCAGGGGAAAAGTACAGGAGAGTGATCAATGCATGCATATAGGCAGTTTGGTTGCAAGGAATTTTGGCCAAGTTTGACATTGGTAGTACTTCATCTACTATCATTTTTTGTGACAATAAATCATTCTATCAAGATCTCGACAGATCCAGTTCAGAGATAGAGAACCAAACACATCGAGATCCACATGCACTACATCAGAGAAATTGTGCATGACAGAACATTTGTTCTGCTATATTGCCCCATAGATGAGCAAATTGTAGACATTTTCACCAAGATCTTCACTGAGAAGAAGTTCACTTACCTTCGTTCTCTATTGGGAGTGATTCCATCATGGTGAATTCATATTTATTCAATAGTGTTCATTTTAAGGGGGGGTTTTCTTTCCCACTGGGTTTTTCCTCTTTTCCTCACTTAGATTTTTTTGAGCATTTTAGAGTTATTTTTTTGTAAAGGGTGCATATGGCCTTTGTTGTCGGTGCCCTATTTTTTTTACACATCCCCATGATTTTAGATTAAGTGGGGGTGTTGGAGTTATTATCCAACCACACATCATTATTTGGCTTATTTGGCCTAATTTACCACTTATCCTAAGTTCTTAACTTGAATATGTGACCGCATCATCAACTGGATCTCTTCCTTCAATTGGGGAAACCAACTGAGCCTCCTCCTTCAATCTAGTAGAAAATATGGGTTGATATGCATGACATACGTGCCCCATTCATTTAATTGAAGGTTGTTTCACCTACCTTTTAGTTAAAATAGAGCTACAAAGGTTCCTTCCTCATCAATTAGCCTATTTTTGGTTAATTTCAGTTAACTGGAGTGATTAAAGGCACCTCCACCTACTTTTAGTGACTTAGTTCAATGCAGTTCATTCATCTCACCTATATGAAGTCAGATAGGCTCCCTCCCCTACTTGTTGGCATGCAGTTGAGTTCTATTCAGTTAGACTTAGTCTAAAATTCCTCCAAGTTAGTTAGAGTCAATTAAGGTTGATTTAAATGGTTAACTGATGTGTCAAGTGGTGTTTAACTGACAAGTAATCCACTCTCATGTAATGAATTTGAATGACCTATCTTGGATTTGAATTGTATGGCTCTTTATGCCATTGTATTGAATTATATCACTACTTTTGTTAATGATAAGAAAATATACAACTGCAACTCCTTATTGCACTATTTCATGTCATTTATAAGTAAAATTGATCTGTGAAATCTATTGTAATTTTCTGTCTTGGTACTTATATTTTTGTGACTCCAATTTTATAGATATTTTATCTTGAAATTTGTTGAGAATTTCCTATGGCACCCATCTATGAGATTATTGTCTTCTATAGGATTCCATCTTCAAACTTGTAGCAAAGGTTAAGATATTCATCACTCTAGGTGATCTTCAAGCTCCTTATGTAATTGGATGTGCTTATCTCTGGGTGCCTTATGAGCTCATACAAATACTATTCTCCATGTTTGATTCTTTGCTTGATATAAATACTTCTACTGTAGAATTTGAACCCAAGAAATAGAACAATTACACTCACAAAATCTCTAATCAAACATGCAAAATTAACACCAAAGGAGACTAAAATTGGAGCATAACACTAATTTGTATTGAGTAAGTGTACAATAGCCAACCTTATGAAGTAATAGGCTACTGTAATATGTAATTACATAAGAGAATCGAATGCATAAATATGACATTCAAAATAATAAAAAATCAGGCTTACCAAATCTAGTCAAATCCCCCATAGGTGCATAAAGAAGTTTCCAAATATAGGTAGATGCTCACAAATTTGCTAAGTCAAGTGGGAAAGCTAAAGAGGGATGGAAAAAAAACTCGTACATGCTTTTATTTGGATAAAAGGATGGAGGATGATGTGGAAAAAAAACAAGTCAACTACACCTAGTCTAGCTTTTCCTTTTGCCTTAAATCAGAAATAAAACAAGGCATCTTTTCAGAAAAAAACAGATATGCGCTTTAGAGAATATGGAATAAATCAAACATGCTAAATTGGGTTTCCAGGATGTTTCCCAAGCACTCCGTGACTTAGTTTTAGCATGTGTTGACTTCTAGGACATGTAGAAGGCAACTAGCATAGAATGGAATCTAGGAAACTAGGTAATAAGAAAGAAAAAAAATTAAATTAATGTCTAATGTAGGTAACTATGGGTTTATTATTCTAACACCCCCCCTTAAGCATGAATTTATGAGTAAATATTAGAAAACTATAGGTCCTAGCAACAAGGATTAGTCACCCTTTACATACTGCTTGTCCATACAACCAAGGAAAGAGGTAGAATCCCAGTGCGAAAAACCTCCCTTAAACATGGACAAGAAAAACAAAATTTGGAAATATTGTCATCAATCATGCTTCATAGCATGATTAGCAATCCCTAGCAGTGATTTGAGATTGCTGAAGATCTTCACACAAATTTTTTTGGTGAAGAGGACTGCTACTTTTTCTGATGATGCACAAAAGAGTAGATCAATAGTACCATCATGCACAAGTTGTCTGATGTAGTTGTTACGGAGAGAAATTCCTATGGCTTGGGGTACCAAAATAGACAGCTATGACTCCAGAAATCAATCTTTCCCAATATGGAATAGAAATAAAATGTCTAACACTAAAGGATCAGACCTCGTACCTTATTCCAGACGGTTGAAGTAGAT
>LPNX011233362.1:256409-298909 GCA_001517045.1 Pseudotsuga menziesii
AGCTTCATAAGGGATAATGAAGGGTCGAATCTGAGTGATCTCAAGGCATATGGAAGGCCAGGAGTCAAATGAGTCAGATCCATGTCAAGGAAAACTCCAAAAGGATTTGTACTTATGCACACATCCCGATGTACGCGGATATAGGGGTCAAACTCGCGTATGTACGCGGTTATATGGGGGAAAAAGCCGCGTATATCATCTTTTATATAGTTTTTTAGGGATGATCAAGGTAACATCAAAGGATAAAATATGGTCCATGGGGTCTAAAGAGTTTGCAGCGGGACAGGGGAAGGCCATATAAAGTGTGATTCACCTAGAGTGGTGAAATCTGCTATAATAGATGCCCCCTAATGTGTGAGGTCAGAGGGGTCATACGATGGACGAAATACATTATAAGTCCATCCCAGAAGTGGAGTGATGAAGGATCCCAAATGGAAGACCAGCCACCCAATCAGCATAGTACAATGATACAACTCTGCATACAACTGCAAGTACATATAGCAGTCCCAGATACATAAGAGTACAATGGCCATGAATAGGCATAATACATGATAACACATATGTGGTCATCGCCACGTACAATATACATAGATCAGAATCTCCATGATGAAGATGTACAAAGGACCATGATCTCAAAAATGGCTGAAGATATATAATAGATCAAGATCTCCATAGTGGCTGGAAATGTCTGACATACACTGGAATCAAGTCACGAGAGCTGAAATCTCATGAACACTGGCACGATCAAGGAGGTAGCATATAAGATATGCCACCAGTCTAGAAGGTCTTCTACACAAACCGCTACGAGTACATGTCCTACTATGTGAATAGAGGTGTTGAGGTCGAACATAGTAGTCCATCGTCTGATTACCGGTCATTGATGTATACCGTTAACAGACGCGAGATTACCCACCGATAATGGTAATGGGAATCAAGGTACTAGAGTGCAAACTAACAAGTGTGAATATATGTGTTGAGGTCGATCACTTGAGAGAATCCATCGATCAGGGGACATTGATGTATTCCCAAGAAATTGTCGATGGCGAGAGAACCTGCCACTGATGACTGCAAGTCTCAAGGCACTCAAAAGGACTCTAGACTCCAATCCCAGAATAAACAATCTGAAGTCGATGGGTTGAAATCCGCTGGAAGGAGGGCATTAAGGCATCCCCCATCATCCAACACGAGGTACTCAACAAAGCTGTCTAATGTGGAAGGACTCGATCATAAAGTGCACGAACTAGTAACTGTACCGGAAATGGCCGACATGCAAAGTCAAGATAACTGAGGAATGGCCGACACAGGTTTCAACTTCCTTTGAACAAGAGCATAACGATGTATGGTGACTGAATGAAGGTAGCATAGACTCGATATACAAAATAGGACATCTCTGTGACACATGAGGCATCAACAGAGGCTCCATAGGGACTGGAAGCTTAACCAGTCGGTGGAGATAAACTCAGATAATGAGTACAGCTCCTAAGTCAAACTATAACTCAACCAATGGATGTAATATACAGTGCTCTGTTCGAAGGCGACACGACTCGACAGCTGCCAAAAGATAACATCTTTCCTTGTCCGACTTTTTGGTTTTTTGATTTTTTTGTACTTTTTCAGTTATTTGAAAAGCTTGAAAAAAAGAATAAACTAGCTTTATAGTTACAAAATAGGAGGAGACGAGTGTCATAAGGGCAAACAAACTAGTTCCAAGCAGTGGAACATACCTATGCTCAATGCAAGGATACATGTGTAGGATATCGACACTCGGGGAATCCCCTCCCGGTAAAAAGGGAATCAAGCTGCGAAGGATATATAAAAATGGCTCTGCATGGCTAGACATGAGACAAGCTTGGGATATATGGCTGAAACGCAATGTCAGGGGAGCCGGCATAAAGCTCAATAAGGCAGGCAAAGCTCATGATAATGCATTCACAACTTGACATAAGGGGAGTCCAGGGGCCGGGGAAACAGGATAACATAATATCAAGAGGAGTATGAGGCTTTTGCTAAATGTCATGGCAATACTATACAATGGACTCCCACACCCTAAAGGAGAAAACGTTGGCATGGGCACCAAATGCAAATAAGGCACTAACTAGGGTACCCATGTAAGGTGAATCTCTACCACTCACATCATGCCACTTCTAAAGCAGCAAGAAGGTTCCATGACATAATAGAGTGGGTTCGTACCTAAGGTCATAATGACATGGTCATAAAGTCATGCAAAATGCAAATGGTGGTGAACCTAACCTATATGCCAGTATAGATGTAATACCTGTGATAGGAACGAACGGGTCAAAACCTCGGAGAGAGTGTACAAAAAATGGATCATACATGACAACCATATTAGTCTAAAACAACCCAAAATAGTCAATAAATAATCCACACTATAGGATATAGGGAGGAATGATCATGACAACAACACCCAAAGGAAACAATGCAGTGAACAATAGGACATAAAAAGGAAACTAAGGTGTAGACCCAACGTTCACGCATCCACTACCACCCCCATGAGGGTGATCACTGGTGTAAATATCGAGAGAAGGGAGTCAACATCCTCCACAAATGGAGTAGAGGGAAGAATATGACCATTCCCAAATCTATGAGCACGATAAGGGGCTGTGATGCCCCCAAGTCTGACACCAGGGTCCGTACTAGGACCAAGACGGGTGATAGGACACCAGGCATGCCGAAAATAAAAGGACCTGAACTCAAGAGAGCATAAATATAGTCAAGTAACCATGATCCCAAAGGCCAACTAGCGCACAAAGAGCACACTCCTAATAAAATCTATAGCCAAAATACAAGCAAACCAAGGGGAGGATATGTGAGCTCCCAAATGCAGCAGGTATGTCTCTCCTAGGAGAGGCCCGAAACTCCCATACACTACAAGCGGAGGTACGAAACCAATTATAGTGGCCCTCAGCTTCAACGCGTAAAGCGACTATGCTGTTCGACCCCAACCTGGCCGGGACACCTGCAGAATAACCTCTACAAGTACCCCCTCGATATCCTAGGTAAGGTCACTAAGGTCACCTCAATATAATCAAAGCTCAGGTGGACAGTCGTAGGCGGGATTGACCATATGGGTAGGGTAGCAAAGCCTGAAACTCTCGAAAGAGCCCCCAGATACGAATACAATCCTGGCAATATCACCGGTGCTACTCAGTTATGACTAGGGGTCATCCCAATCGATAACCGCTCACACTACCTTGTGCTTAACTCCCGTTTGAGAGGAGGATCCTGAGAATGATGGTTATACCAAGGATTTCACACACTCCCTGGACAGACACCTATATGTTGTTGTTTAGTGATCTTGGAGAATTGACTTACAATGAACTATTCCAATATCCTAAAACCTAAGCTTGTTGGTGCACCCTAGAAAAGAAAAGAGTGTAATTCATTTTAATTAGCGTTGATTTTAATTGGCTGTAATTACTCAAAAGGAAATGGCCGTGCAACTAGTGATATTATGACTCAGCAGTGAAATAAATATGCACACCATAACAAACAATGCTAAGTGCAATCCTTGTCAAATGAAAAATAGGGTATGCCACTACATGAGATGCATAAATATATATTCATTTCCAAATGCCAATGCAATCCTTCCTATATGAAAGCCTAAACACAACTCTCATCCAAGCAATCCAATGCAAGTACCTTCTCAAATCCATATCTAAGATGCAACTACGAGTGCAACTACTTTGTATTTTTCAATATAAAAGAATGAAAAATGCAATAAAAAGTCATCTAAAACTCTCAGTCTCTGCAGCAAGTATAAAAGACAAGCCCAGCAAGACACCAAGACAAAAAAGAGTAATGCACTAATGGCAAAACAAAAAGGATAAATGACTAAAACTACTTTCAAAGAAAAATCAATGAAAGAGCGGTCCCTGGTCACAAAAGAAACATCCAATAGACAACATCAAACCCAAGGAAGACCCAACCACACTCACAACCCACCCAACAACTTCCCACAACATCAAACTCACCAAAAGGGAGGATGTACACGAATGTATAAAGAACAGTTGCGTATGTACGCGACTTTTGTCCAAAAACTTGAGTGTATACGCGGATTTTGACCAAAAGCCTACGTGTATACGTGACTTTGGCCAAAAATCCGCATGTATATGCGACTTTTGGCCGAAAACCTGCGTATACAGAGAAGGCAGTGGTAAAAAGCAGGCCATAGGTCAAACAAATAAAGGGGAGTGTCAATGGATGAACATATAATAAAATGCAACACAGAAACAAAGAGAAACAAAGAGCAAGTCAATAATATCAATCCCATTGTGCCGATAAACCCCAAATAAAAACAAGGGACATCCCCAGCAGAGTCGCCAATTCTGTTACGGAGAGAAATTCCTATGGCTTGGGGTACCACAACAGACAGCTATGACTCCAGAAATCAATCTTTCCCAATATGCAATAGAAATAAAATGTCTAACACTAAAGGATCAGACCTCATACCTTATTCTGGACGGTTGAAGTAGATCCCTGTTGAGCTTTCCAATCTTCAGCTTGAATTGATATAATACTTCCTCAACAACAAGTAAACAATACAAGCATACTACATATCATGGCGTTAGATCTATTCTAGAATATATAATCAATAATGTAAAAGCATTTGACATATTCCAATGGATACAATATTCAATCAAATACACATCATTGGACAAGGAAAGATAGTTCTTATTAATATAAATCAGAGATTACAAGATAGATACAACCTCTAAGGGCACGTCTGCGAACCGGAGAAACTGAATCCCCCACTTGGGCCTCCACCACTTCAATCCTCCATCACTTAGATATCAAGCTCACTAGCAAAAGGAAAGCTTGGGAAGAACACAAAAGTGCTCCAAAGGGACAAAGGGATGCAGACTCAAGTATAATTCTGGCAACAATGGACTATAGTTTCGTTGCTTTCAATCTCTCTATATGCCTTCAATGTACCAAGGGGTTCCTTATATAGCTTCATAAGGGATAATGAAGGGTCGAATCCAAGCGATCTCAAGGCATATGGAAGGCCAGGAGTCAAATGAGTCGGATCCATGTCAAGGAAAACTCCAAAAGGATTTGGACTTATGCACACATCCCGATGTACGCAGATATAGGGGTCAAACTCGTGTATGTACGCGGTTATTGGGGAAAAAGCCACGTATATCATCTTTTCTATAGTTTTTTAGGGATGATCAAGGTAACATCAAAGGATAAAATATGGTCCATGGGGTCTAAAGAGTCTGCAACGGGACAGGGGAAGGCCATACAAAGTGTGATTCACCTAGAGTGGTGAAATCCGCTATAACAGTAGTGCATATGGATCTCAATGTTCTTGGTTTGTTGTATCTGAACTAAATCATTACAGATTTGAATGGTGCTCTGATTATCATAGTATATAATAGTTTGAAACTATTATTCGAATCCACATTCTCCAAGTATCCCCTGCAACCATAAATAGTTAGTTGATGCATTTACAACTCCTCTATACTCTGCTTCTATAGATGAGAGTGCTATGGCACTCTCCTTCTTGCTTAACCAACTGATTGGTCCTTCTGCAAGCATGTACACATATCCTGATGTAGACTTTAGATTTGTTTTGTCACCTACCCAATCACTGTCAGTAAACCCAATCAAATCAAGATCAGATTTTTCTTTTTAGAAGATCCCATGAGTTCTTATTCCTTGAACAGAGTTTAGGATCCTTTTGGATGCTCTCTAGTGGATCTCATGAGGTTGATCCATGTATCTCAAAGCCACACTAACTACATAATATAGATCAGTTTGAGTGTGTGTAAGATAAAGAAAACACCCAATCAACTGCGTATACAGTGTATTATTTACCATAGGAGAAGAACCTGCTTCTTCAAGCTTAACTCCTGAAAGGAAGGGAGTCTTGCTTGGCTTGCAATATTTCATGTTGAACTTGTTCAGCAAATCCAAAGCATACTTGGACTGATGTACTTTGATTCCATGTTGGTATTGAGCAATTTCGAGACCCAAGAATTGGCTCAACAATCCCAAATATGTCATAGAAAATGCATGGTTCATTGCATCCTTCAAGGAGGCAATCTCTTTCTTTGAACTTCCTGTAATTAGTAGGTCATCCACATACAAAAAAATAATCATCAAAGTACCATGAATCAGATTCAAATGGACATTAGGATCATACTTTCATCTAACAAAACTTAGTGATAGAAAAAATCCATCAATCTTCGCATACCAAGCCCTGGGGGCTTGCTTGAGCCCATACAATGATTTCTTTAACTTGCACACTAAATATGGATTAGAAACAAAACCTTCAGGTTGCTGCATGTAAATATCTTCAGTGAGATCTCCATTTAGGAAAGCACACTTCATATCCATGTGATGCACTTCCCACTGCTTCGAAGCTGCAATGGCTAGAGCTAGCCTTATGGAGTCCATCTTTACCATTGGTGAAAAGGTGTCATTGTAGTCAATACCATGTACTTGTGAGTAGCCCTTGGCTACAAATATTTCCTTATATTTCAAAGGTGAACCACCAGCACCAAACTTAGTCTTGAAAACCCACTTACATTGAACTAGCTTCCTCCTTGGGGGAAGATCAACCAGTTCCTAAGTGTTGTTCTTCTGGAGCGAGCTGAATTCTTATTTCATGGCTGTTTTCCATATTGGATCATGTGCTACATCTTCATATGTCTATGGATCTGATTCAACCATCATATATAACTTCTTAGAAAATAGAGGATATTTCACACAAAGGGCACTCTCAAACTGAGATCTAGTCCTCCTAGTGTCATTAGGATTTCCAGCTAGTTCCCCAGTCGCATGAAAGGTCTTTGCTTCCCATATTTGTATTGTAGGAATGTTAGGATCTGCAATCAAATCATCATTATCAGAAATATCAAAATCAGCAAACTCATTAGTCTCTCCACTTACAAACAATGAATCTGGTGGTGAAGAAGACTCTCCAACTTCAATTGCTGCTAAAGGCTCTTCTTGGAACTGAACACTTCTTTCAATGAAAGATTTTTTAGTCCTCAAGTTGATCAGCTTGTACCCTTTTGAATATTTATAATACCCAACAAATAGGCATTCTTGGCTTTGGGGTTGCAAATCCTTCCTCTTTTCAGTTGGAATTCTAGCCCAAGCCTTTGAGCCAAAAATCCTGAAATGGGTCACATCTGGCTTGTGCCCACTCCAAGATTTGAAAGGAGTCATACCATCAAGTTTCTTATGAGCAACCCTATTTTGGATGTAGGATGCATATTTTATAGCGTCATCCCAAAACTTTGGTGGCAAATTCTTAGCCTCCATCATGTAGGTTTCCATCTCCTTCAGTGATCTGTTCTTTCTCTCAGCAACACCATTTTGCTGTGGTGTGTAAGGGATCGAATGATGCATCTGAATAACTACATATTTACAATACTAAATGAACTTATACTTGACATACTCACCACCATTGTTAGGTATGAGGATCTTGATTTTCCTCCCAGACTGGTTTTCAACCAAGGCTCTAAAGACTTTGAAGAGGTCAAAAACTTCAGACTTATGCTTTAGGAAGTGAACCCAACAATACCTGGAAAAGTCATCTATGAAGGTCAGTGCTTATTTGGCTTGACTCAAGGACATATGAGGGAATGGACCGACAATGTCACTGTGGATCAGCTTAAGAGGTGCAGAGGTTCTCTCGTGACTAGCTTTCTCATACTTGTGCTATGGGTGTTTTCCTAGGATACAACCTTGACATACTCCCTTAGAAAACTTGATCTTTGGGAACCCTATGACCATATATTTTTCACTCAAATCAGAAAGATACTTATATTTAATATGGCCAAATATTTCATGCCAAATCTTTCTTTCTTCATTAGCATGAATTAGAAGAGCAGAGGGGTTTGAGTAGGGTAGAGAATGGGAAAACTTATATACCTTTGAAGTGTGATCAACAACACATTTTGCTATGACTTTACCCTTCAAAATATTAGTGATTTCAACATCATCATGGGAGAATATGACCTTCTTTGGAGTCCCAGTATGAGTCATCTGATACAATGACAAGAGATTGGAGGCAAGACCTGGAACATACAACACATTATTGAAACTACCATGGTCAAGATCAATCCTACCCTTCCCCAAACTGCTAGTGAGAGAGTCATCTCCCAAAACTATTGGTGGACCTTTCAACATGTCAAGAGAGGAAACTGTCTCTTTTTTTGAAACCATATGTCTAGAATCTCCAGAGCCTATGATGAATCTAGGTGAGCTTGATGTGCCAGCAACCAAGGCATGTACTCTCTCTCTCTGTCTTCTGAAATTGATCCTCCTTCCTTCTTCTTTGAGCAATCAGGAAGGGAGATGTTATTCTTCTCCAGAATTTGGGTCAACATGTCAATTTGCTTCTTCATACAAGAGCTCTCAGGATGATATCTCTTACTGTAGTATGCGCACTTGCTCATTTCTCCTTTGTTGTTCTTCTTCTGGGAGTTCTTCTTGGAACCTTGGGGCTCCTCTTGAGACTTAGACTTGTCTCTCTTTTGCTCAGGTGGATTTTTATATTTTTTCTTGCTTTTTGAATCCACCCTTGAATCTCCAGCAACCAAATCTTGGTCTTTGGAAGGTTTGATGGTGTCCATCATCACCAACTTATCTTTCTCCTTTGTGAGGGATTCCATGAACTCTGCAAACTTAGGCATCTTCCAGGATCGAGTTGTCAAATTGGTGGCATGGAAGGTCAAAAAAAACACTGAATAGTCAGGACCAAGCTTAGAGAGTATGGCCAAGACTAGTTTCTCTTCCTTCTTTTCGATCCCACACTGTTTCAACTGCAAAACAAGGGCCTTAAACTTGGAAAAGTAGAGTTGCAATGATTCGAAGCTACTGGGACTCAAGGAGATTAACTCATACTTGATTTGATGTCCTCTCATCTCATTTGTATTTCCAAAAATCTCTTCTATCTTCTCCCACACTTCATTAGGTGATGTCAATCCATCAAAATGGAAGATGAGGTCTCTTGAAATGCTCAGACACAAAAGACCATATGCCTCATCCCTCCTGTTGTGCCATTTAATTTTCTCTATAGCTGCATTAGTCTTTGCCTCAGTTTCCATAGTCACCCTGTAGAGACCTTTCACTCTCAACAATATCTCCATCTCAACTTTCCACTCAAAGAAATTGAATGGAGTCAAGATGATCTTCTGAGATTGGTCCATAGCTTAGAAACTGTGCCCTCCAGCCAGCAGAATGCGCTCCCAATCAATGATATCGAACCTAAAATAACAATTTGGAAGGAGAGAAATAGATCTACAAAGGCTCTAATACCATGTGGAATTTGAACCCAAGAGATAGAACAATTACACTCACAAAATTGCTAATTAAACAAGCAAAATTAACACCAAAGGAGACTAAACTTGGAGCATAAAGATAATCTATATTGAGTAAGTGTACAATAGAAAACATTATGAATTAATAGCCTACTGTAATATATAATTACATGAGAGAATGGAATTCATAAATATTCCATTCGAAATAGTCAAAAAGCAGGCTTACCAAATCTAGTAAAATCCCCCATAGGTGCATAAAGCAGTTTCCAAATCTAGGTAGATTCTCATGAATTTGATAAGTCAAGTGGGAAAGATAAAGAGAGATGGAAAGAAAACTCATTACATGCTTTTATTTGGAGAAAAGGAGGGAGGATGATGTGGGAAAAATAAAGTTCAACTACACCTAGTCTAGCTTTTCCTTTTGCCTTAAATTAGAAATAAAACAAGGCAACTTTTCAGAAAAAGTAGATATGTGCTTTAGAGAATCTGGAATAAAGAAAATATGCTAAATTGGGTTTCCAGGATGTTTCCCAAACACTCCGTGACTCAGTTTTAGCATGTGTTGACTTCTAGGACATGTAGAAGGAAACTAACATAGAATGGAATCTAGGAAACTAGGTAATAAGACAAAAAATAATTAAATTAATGTCTAATGTAGGTAACTATGGGTTGATTATTCTAACATCTACTTCACTAGAGAAGTGTGTCTGGTTAATGGAGTATGCCATGCTATAGTATACTCCCTCTTTCTGAGAGAAACCATGAATAATTGTTTGTATACTTGTTCTTATAGATCCACATGGAATACACTACAGGATTCCGTTCAAGTCTCGGAACCACATCCTATACATCACTCCCCATGATCAACTAGTACTCTTTGATCATAGTTTCTTCCATTTCTCCTTGTATACTTCTTCATATCTGGAAGAGTCTACATGATGTCACTCAATTGTACTACATAACTAGAGTGTATCGGAGGCCTCTTACTTTAGTTGGAAGTCCTATCATACTTTTCTTCATCTCTTGAGGTGGATATACCACTCTCTTATATTCTTTTAAAGATATTTCTTCCGTCACAATGTCTCTAGCCCTGGGAGCTTCAGGTTCATCTTCATGTATGTTTATTGGAGTGAATATTGAACTATCATCACTTGTTCTTCAAAACGTGTCTCATCCTTCTTTTCTTGTAGGAGACTGTACGTGATATTTCCTACAAGTCAAATGCACCAATTCCATGGTTAGAAACATTTCATAAGACATATTCATAAAGAAAAATTATTAGATATAATCATGCAACTAGTTTATCCACTACAACATTCATCCATATTCCATATGCACACAGAATCATTACATATTCCTTCCATCTCTACCATGACATTATTGATACTGTGAACTAATCCCAATATGTCAGCAAAGAGGTTTCATTCTAGATAAGTAGAAATGGAGTGTTGTATAGGCTACTTACCCATCATATGCATATTCATAGTGAACTGTTTATCAATGTAAAACACTCTAACATGCATAATATACTTCCTAAATCTAGGAACATATATATGTACATAACTAAACAACTATATATATAGGAAATGAGAATTCAAATACTTATCTTTGTTTGTTTTGTAGATTCCTTCTTGATCCTTATGTCCTTGAGCCTTCTATTTTCACTAATTTCATTCTTTATTATCCAAATACTGAAATGGATAAAAGTACGATCTTTGACTTCAGTAGAATTCATACTCCTCATCACTTAAGGAATCTTCAGCAGTGTGAGCCTGATGCCTTTTCTTATTTGACTTCTTCTTGAAGAATCCTTTATTTCTGGGACAATCTCTGGAATAATGTCCCTTATCATCATAAGTGCAGAATCGAATTTTGGAGGGATATCTTCTGAATTCCTTTTGTCTTATGTTGTGATGATGGTTCTCCTTCTTATTCTGGAGTGAACTGTGAGGGCTTGAACTAAGTTGCTCCCATATTCTCATCTCTATTATGAATCAAGCTTCTTTTGGTGTGCATTATTTCCATACAATTCTGAAAGAGATCAACTTCTTTCTTGCACATAATCCTTGAATGAATGAGTCCCATGATCTTGGGAGTTCATTCAAGGCGGTCATAACAATATTTCTTTCTCTTTGATAACTTCTAGTTGTTCTTTGATTTGAGAAACCCTTGTAAAGTGGGGTTGTATGGTCTCTGTATCTTCACATTCTTCAATTGGTTCTTCAATGTCACCTTCTTGTTGATATTATTTCCTTCATACCGAACATATCCTTGGAAGTCTACAAGGATGATACATGTGAGATCCAATGGAGGAGAAAATAATCCTCTTGGATTTGACTAATTACTTCTTGTGCTTTGTCTTCATATTCATTTGGATATGCAACTTCTTCTTTGACACAGTTTTCCAGGTCATGCTTCTTCAGATATGAGAAACACTCTATATTCCCATGCTCAGAGGTTATCGGTTCCTTCAAGCTTGTTCTCAATCTTGGTACTGTTTTTCATCATGGTAGGGTTTGACAGAGAAACCATAAATTTTAAAATTAGATATATTTGAGATCTGATTGGATAGAAATATGCACCTCCTCAAGGATAGCTGAGCAATGTAGTCATTTTCCCACAACTGTGAGAAGAAATACAAAATATTTGATGCCGTACTTTCCCCCCTACAACAGTGTTAGGTCAAAAATTGAAAATCCACAAAATGAGAAACTTATTCCATAGAAATATGCGCCCTCATAGGGAGAGTTTGATGGTCCTCCTTTTTCAACTAGTTGGTGGAGGGAAGTACCCAAAACAAAAATCCCTAGCTTTTATCTAGTTTCTTCTGCAGATTTGACTAATCTTATTTCTGCTATACCTTCGAATTTTATGCTCCTCAAGGTCTGAAATTTTGTCCTGCAATAACATGGATTGTCTTCTTTTCAACCCCACAAGTTAGATTAGAAATGGATTCACCAAGTGGGACTTATGTGAATTGTCCTAAGGTGACTTTTTTGAGAACTTTTCATCATAGAGAACTTGTACGGACTACCACATGTCACTTTTTCACCTTTAGGGTCTGAAACCATTACTAGAGAAACTACAGTTTTTTCCCTATGTGAAACATCTTTCCAAATTTCATGTGGACCTTCCTAGCTCGATATATACAATTCTCCCTAGGTCAGTTGTTTGAGGATGAACTATGGGAGAGGATGGAACCTTGAGTTGGAGGAATCATATCTCCTAGTGTTGGATTATCCAATAATACTAAGAGGGGGGGTGGTGAATCTATATTGTCATTTTATTTTAAAATAAAAACACAAAATTAATCAAACAGGTTAAGACACAAATTTTACCGTGGAAACTTCAAACAAAAAACCACCAATTCAAACTCATTAAAAAGATGAATCTACAAAATTGTTTTATCTTCCACTATAGAAAGGATGCAACAACACCTTGAGTTTATGCCTGCTACAACAAATAAGGATGTTCCAATAGCTTGGGTTTCTTCATGCTACAAAAAACAAGGCTGCTACAACACCCTGGTTTTATGTGTACTACAACAGACAAGGATTCTACAACACCCTTTGCAGACTTATATCCTTCCCTAGCACTGCCATGCCACCCTGGACTAATTTTAATTAGTTTGTTATTCACTTCTTGGACTCTGTCAATTGCAATCATAGAGACAAGTTCTTTCCTTCAATTATTATGTCAATAAATACCTTCATTCTTCCTACGGACCCATTTCTTCACCATCACTCCATTTTGTTGATCATGCCTCTTCAAAAAAAACTTCTAGACGCAATCTCTATTTCCACACTCATCCTGATTTGTTGATCTCATTTCAGGATTTTTCTTGACTGTAGATCTGACATAAAAATCAGATAGCATATATGTGAATTTTTCAAAATATCATTCAACGATTTCTGCTTTCTACACCAATAATTCTGGACCGTTGATATTCTTTGAGCTCTCTGTGACCATTGATCTAAGATGAAAAGTGGATATCGAATATGCGAATTTTTCCAAATATCATTCCATGATTTCTACTTTCCGAACCAATCTTTATGCACCATCAATCTCATTCGAGTGCTATCTTGGCTGTCGATCTTCCAGATTGCAGATTGCAGATTTGTGACTTGCTTCAACATGTATTTTTGAGATTTCCACTTTCTGCCATTTTTCTTCCGTGCAATCCATGTTATGCGGATGTTTTCCAGACCGTCTATCTTTTAGATTGCAGATTGCAGGTTTGTGACTTTTTCAACATGTCCTTTCAATATTTCTGCTTTCCACCTTTTTTCTTTCACACCATCAATTTTATGTGGATGTTTATCCAGACTGTCGATATTCAAGATTTTGGGTAGATGAAATATGAAATTTCCCAAAGTCTTTTTGCGATTCTCCACCTTCCTCTTTTCATTGGCGAACTTCAGGTTGCGGAAACCCATATTATTCTAGACCTTGATTTCTCATTTTCCTCTCTTTGCCTTCTACTTTTCTTTTGAACTGTTGATTCTCTTACAGGCACACTCATGTCCATTGATCTATGATCAAATGTGGATTTTTGGATCCTCCCTATTCTTTCTGCGGAAATCATTCTTCGTCGTCGATATTCTCAAAATTGGCGTTCGCATTTCTCTTAACTGATCTGGACCATCCACGTTTTCAGTAAACTATTTCTCAATGAAATTCCGCTCCCATCGAGAACATTAACTAGCTTACTAGTTAAATCTGCAAAATCCCTTGAGGACCGTTGGATCTAGATATGGTCGGATCAATGGTGGAATCCAAATGTATTAAACTGTATTTGATGGAAATTTCGTGCCATCATAATTTCTTAGACCTTGCAACTTCTCCCAATGAAATCGTTGATGGATGTTGATCTGTTTCAATGATCAAACTTATCCACCGATCTCCGTCAGCTTCAACCAATGGTGGACTCCAAATAGAAAAAAATTGCTTGAATTAAAATTTCACACCCATATTAGCAATTAACTCACCTGCTAGTTTACCCTGCGAAATCCATGAGGACCATCAGATCTAGACTGACGATGGACCCCAAATATCATAAGGTGCATTTTATTCAAACTTCACGCACATCAAGATTTTATTAATCCATGCTAGCTCTCCCTACAAAATAATTGGAATCCATTGATCTAATTCAACAATCAATCTCATTTGTTGATATTAATCTATTGATCTTATCCTCCTCGCTATTTAATCAACGAATTTCATTCTAACTGTAGATCTTTATCACTCTCATATATCCACCACACAGTCTCCAATCATGAGGATGATTTAATTTAGGCAATGTTGGGTTATCTCAGGTATAAATCCAACTTGTGAAATCCATCTTTAGTCGTGGATTGAAAAATCCATATTCTGTCTGATCTATGGATTCTCCACTTCTTTCTTTGTAGATCTTTCTCCTGTCATCGAATCTATTATTGATTTTCTCTTATCATCGTTACTAATTTTCCCTTGTCATCAACCTTGTTACCCTATGTAATGGTTATACCTTTGTCATTCGTGAAAACCTTTGACATCAATGACAACTATATTCTCAACAATCTCCCCCTTTGGCATTGATGTAAATATCTAAACATTCTCCCCCTTTGGCATTGATGGAAACATCTAAACATTCCCCCCCTTTGTCCCCCCCTTTGACAACAATGACAAAGGATAACCTGTTATGCTATTGAGGATTTCCTGTCTTTCTTTTTTTTTCTCTAAAAAATCCCCTTGTCATCATACCTGCCCCTGAGATTGTGCTTCCTCCTATATAATTTTTGTAAGGAAATTACTCCCATCTTTTGTCTAAGATGCTCAAAGAATTCCTTCAGTAGTGGCTTGGTGAAAATTTTAGCAACCTGTTCTTTTGTGTCAACATACTCTAGTTTGACAACCTTCCGGGACAGTTGCTCTCTTAGGAAATGATAGTTTATTGGTATGTATTTTTTTCCTAGAGTGCATGCCAGGGTTTTTTGACATATTTATGGCACTAGTATTATTGCAATTTATTATTATTGGGTGCTCATAGTTCACAAGTAAATCCTCTAGTGTCTACTTCATCCAAATAACCTAGGTGCAACATGATGCAGCATCAATATATTCAGCCTTTGCTGTAGAGAGTGAAATGGAAGATTGTTTTTTACTTAACCATTAAACTAAATAATTTCCTAAGAAGAATGCTTCTCTGTTGGTACTCTTTCGATCATCCACACTTCCTGTCCAATCTGCATCAGTAAATGCTTTTAAAATAATTTCTTGACTTTTTGGGTACCATAACCCATACTCCATAGTACCTTTCAAATATTTTAAAATCCTTTTTACTATAGTTACATGCGTTTCTTTTGGGCTTGAATGGAACCTAGCAACCAAACCTACTACTTGCATCACATCTGGTGTTTTAGTTGTCACATACAATAGGATTCCTATCATGGATCTGTACATGGTATGATCCACTTACAAAGACTCATAGGAGTACTAACATGTTTGAAGTCTTCAATCTTAAATATTTTAAGCATGTCTTTGATGTACTTAGTTTGAGAGATAAAGATTCCTTTGTCTCTTTGATAAACTTGTAACCCCAAGAAAAATGTTAGTTCCCCCAACATTGACATTTCGAATTCCTTCTTCATTTTAGAAGAAAAGTTTACAATTAGTATTTGCAAATGACTTCCAAATATGATGTCATATACATAAAAAAAAACAAGGATCATATTTTCGTCTTCAATTTTTAAGTATAGATTAATTTCAGTGGCACCTATCTTAAAAACTTGTTGTTTTAAGTAGTTGTCCAACCTTGAAAACTAGCCCCTTAGAGCTTGTTTGAGACCATAGAGTACCTTTCTCAGTTTGCAAACATAGTCTTTTTTTTTTGATAATAGGAAACATTCGGTTTGTTCACTATAAACCTATTATTCTATCTTTCCATTAAAAAATTAAGACTTGACATCCATTTGATATACTTCAAATTTTTTATGGCTTGAGAGTGCTAGAAACATTATGATTGATTCAAGTCTTTCCACTGGGACATAAGTTTCACCAAAATAAATCCCTTCTACTTGCACATACCCTTTGCATACTAATATTTCCTTGTTCGTTATCACTTGACCATCCTAATTGAATTTGTTCTTGAAAACCTATTTGGTCCCTATAACATTCTTATCTTTGGGTCTTCAGACAAGTTCCCATGTCTCATTTTTCTCAATATGATCTAGTTCTTCATTCATGGCTTTGACCCATTCATTAGTTTTGTTGGCTTCTGTAAAAATTTTAGGTTCCACTATTGAGAGTAGGTCTTGTTCATTAAATCATAGTTGTCTTCTTGTACTAATTCCAACATTTTTTTTTACCTATGATCTGTTTCTTCGGATGATTCTTATGTATCCTTCTATATGGAAGTTTTGTATCAGGTCTTGAGGAGTCTTCTTCACTTTCTTGTGTATCTTACTTCTCTATTCCTTATTCTTCGTTATGAGTAATTTTGTGCTCTTGTAAGTCTTCATTGTTTGTATTTTCAGCACTGTCATGACTTCCTGGTTTTATATCATCTATTCTTATATATGCACTTTCAACAATATTGTGTAACCTTTTATTGAAACATCTATATGCCTTCTTGGAGGATGAATATCCTATAAATATTCCTTCATTATTCCTAGAGTCAAACATGCCAATATCATCCTTGTTCATTTTAATGTAACACTTACTACCAAATACTTTGAAATATTTGACTGAGGTTCACTAGTACATGTGGACATTTTCCCCATGGAAAATCGTTGTTATTGCAACACTGTGTGTTGCCATAGCCACGAACATGACCCCTTATTTTCGTGGGAAAACTTTCGTGGCTATAGAAACACTTTTCCAACTTCGTCGTTATTGCGATGAATGAATGGCTTCTATTCTGACAAAATTGTGTCACTATTTCGACGAATATTTAGCGATGAACCACTTTAGTTCGTCTATATAGAGATGATAATACCAAAAAGTGCCCACGGAAATAACAAAAAATTTGCAATGACACGCCATCTCTATATCGATGAAAGTATGCATTATTGGAAAAAAATAAACAAGTGTTGCGACAAAACATTGTTGCTGTAGTGATGAAACATTCATCGCTAAAGCGACGAAAGTCAATATTTAAAAAAAATAAAAAAATCGGTGTTGCGAATAACACTTGTTGGTGTAGCGATGACAATTAGTCGCTAGAGTGACACCAAGCCATAGCAAGTTCATCAGAAATTGCTATGGAATGTCTGCAGCTTGTATAACAAGTTTTTCGGAACTTGCTATGGCTTGGCATCGCTATAGCGACGTAACTATCTTTTTTTTTTTATAAATAATGTTTGTTGACAAGTTAAACTAGAAATTACCCTAGAATTCATGGGAAGCTACCTTGGTTGCATTCATTGATTCTTACTTCATATTGTTGGGAAGTTTCTATAGATCTCAATTCCTTCTAGCTTTAATGGACAATGATTCTTCTTAGCTAGATTACACAAGTTTCAATGCAATTGGATACCCAAAAGTAAAACAACTAAAAACCTTCAACAAATAATGATCACTTGATTTCAAAATCACTATGGAGGCTCTTCATGATACTTCATTGAAAAATTCAAGGCCATTTCACTTCTTTGCAAGCAGCAGTCACTTACTGTCAAAGCACTACCAGATCACTATTGTGGAGAGTTTACATTGTATATTAGGCTCTTTCTTTTGACATATGAATGATGGTTTGTGGAGATCTCTTTACTTCATAGGTAGGCCTATGGATTCTTCTATGGATAGTTCATGTGGAAAATCATTGGATAGATCTATGATGTATGTAGTTATTCTCTCTAAATCTATGTGTTCCCTACATATTCTAATTTTGGTTGGTGCAGAATTGTTTATGTTGGATTAAAATCTCATGGGGGTGGAGTTATCTCCTCTTCTTAGTCATGTCAAAAGAAAGACTCTGAGATAGCTAACCCTTGTCCTTATTCTAGGTTATATTTTTCATGGTTAAGAAGCAAATTGATTCTTCTCTCACTTCGATAGTGTGGCTCTAGAGGTTATGACCACTCTTCCCAGAAACAAACTACTCATACAATTCAACAGGTATATGTTTCACTGCTTGGTGAAAATCTTCTGCAAGAGGGTTATAAAGGGAAAAAATTGGTATATCTAATCTACTCAAAGTGGTCTCTCAGCATCGCCATACCTGCATAAGAAATAAATTCAAACAAAAATAATGAGAGAATTCAAACCAACCACAATAAAAATATCCTTGTCACTCAAATCTCCGATGATGAATTGAATCCCTTTGTTGCATTATATTTATCTATGCTATCAATGGATGCAAAGGTGGTAACTCTTTGTTATAGACAAGTTGATTTATTTTCCATTAGGAAAATCCCACTTCTTGTTCCACAGTGAAATGGTAATCCAAGGACATCTCTTGCATTCTTATCATCAAGCATTCATCCAAGTTCATTATAGAAACAGTCAGCAGCTGTTTCAGAATCCCATCAAAAGAAAATAATTACAGATCAAATCAAATAAAGCATGAAAAACATTGTGGATGAGTTGAATGGGGATTCCATATTGGTTTATACAAAAATTTCCTATGATTTTATCAACGGTGTTGTGGTTTAATGGGAAAGACAACATCATCCATGCTTGAATTTGAAAAAAATAAAATTCATGGCTACAATCAATTTGGTGCATTTCATGTGTCTTTTTCAAGTTATATGGGAAAACATAAAAACACCCTTTAAGAAGATTTAAAAGTAAAAATATCCTATCTTGAAACAACTCATCCTAAAGTTGACACCATGAAAAGAGAATCTCTAGGCTCAAACAAGCACAATAATAATTTAAAGCATAAATCAGACTTTTAATGCCAAATTTCCAGATCTGGATTTTACTCAAAATAAAGGTGAATGCATGCATGGAAAATTCGATGTACTAAAAACAATGGAAACAAAAGTCAACGCATACAACAAAAGTTAGGAGATAGAAGTGGTGATAGGGTGATGGTTAGAACTTAGAACCAACTATATTTAAAACCACATGAAGTTTCCTATGACTTTCCTTAAAAAACCAACAAATCTGGCTTGCACCCTCATTGGGCCATAAACTCTGTCCAATCTGGTCTATACCCTCTCCTTTCCTTAGCACATGTTGCATCAAATGAGCCATCCTTTGCAATGCAATCCATTCTTCTCCCAATTAAGATTAAAATCCTGAAAGGGGGCTTTGCACCTACACCAAGACTTCTTTTCTGTTCCAGAAATAATAGAAGAAGATTGTGTTCTTTATCCCTAATCCATTCACCAATATTAAAATCCCTTCCCAAAACCTATTTATTAGTTGGGAGAAAAGAAGCAAGCACATCCCATAGAGTGCACTTGTCAGAACTAGAATTACGTGCATAAACTGAACAACAACCAACTAGTTTGTCTCTCAGCAACAGTGTTACCCATACACATCTATTATTAAGGTTTAACCCATGATCCATTGCAAATATCTAAAGAGAGTGAGAGATAGCCAAAACTACAACTCCTCCCCCTTTCTCACAATCCGTAGCCCAAAATGGACCATTATAGCAGTAATTCTTATGACATCTTAAATTTCAATTCAAAGCCGACAGACTTAACCTATTGAAGAAACACCATATCTAGTTTGGCTTAAAAACACCTCACAAGCTTCTTATGACTAGGGATTTTATTATTTCTTTTATATTGATGGTCTGTAAGTTTTTTTGTTATATTATTAATCCTTGTTTACCTTGAATTCCAGGAATAACCATGGATTTTGTTACGAAGAAAACTTCCTATGGCTTGGGGTGCCACAACAAGAAGAGTAACTGTAGAAATGAATCCTTTCCCATATGCAAGAGAAAAAAAACATCTAACACTAAAGGATCTTGAAACATACCTTATTCCGGATGGTTGATGTAGATCCACGTTGAGCTTTTCCACTCTCTCTTCTATTAGCAATTTACTCTCTCAACATTCAGCAAGCAAGACAAGCATGCTATATAATTGTGTTAGACCTACTCTAGCATATATAATCAATAACATATAAGAATTTAAAAGCATCCATGGATTCAATACTCATTTAAATACACATTATTGGATAGGAAAAGATATTTCTATTAATATAAATCAGAGATTACAATAGTGACAACCTCTATCGGCACGTCTACGAACTGGAGAAACTGAGTCCTCCACCTGGGCCTCCACCACTTCAATCCTCCATCTCTCGAGAGCAAGCTCACAAGAAAAATACAAGCTTGGGAAGAACACAAAGTGATCCAAGGGACAAAGGGATGCAGACTCAAGTATAAGCTCCGAAAACAATGGACTATAGTTTTCTTGCTCTTCAATTCCTCCCCTTTCAATGTATCCAAAGGGTTCCTTATATAGTGCTTCAATGGGGTAATGGAAGGTCAAATCCGAGTGATCTCAAGGCATATGGAAGGCCAAGAGACAAGTGACTCAGATCCACATCAAGGAAAACTCCAAAACTATTTGGCCTTTTGTACACATCCCGATGTACACAGTTTTGAGGGTCATATCCGTGTATATACGCGAGAATAGGTTTAAAATTCATGTATAGCAAATAATGCATGTTTTTAGGGATGATATTGGAAACATCAAAGGTACAAAAATGGTCCATGGGGTCCAAAGATTCTGCAGAGGGATAGGGAAGGCCATAAAGGTGTGATCCACCACGTGTGGTAAAATCAGCTGTAACATATGCCCCCTAATGTGTGAGGTCAGAGGGGTGATACGATGGACGAAAAACATTATAAGTCCATCCCAGAAGTGGAGTGATGAAGAACCAGGTGGAAGAACTAGCCATCCAATAGTATAATACAATAATCAAACTCTGCACATAACTGCAAGTAGATATAGCAGTCCTGGATACATAAGAGTAGAATGGCCATGAATAGGCATGATACAAAATATGACATGTGTGTTCATCGCCACGTACAATATAGATAGATCAGAATATCCATGATGAAGATATACAAATAATCATGATCTCCATGAAAGATGAAGATATATAATGGATTAAGATCTCCATAATGGCTGAAGATATCTGACATACACTGGAATCAAGTCACAAGAGCTGAAATCTCATGAACACTGGCACGATCAACGAGGTAGCATATATGAAATGCCACCAATCTAGAAGGTCTTCTACACAATCCGCTACGAGCACATGTCCTACTATGTGAATGGAGGTGTCGAGGTTGAACATAGTAGTCCATCATCTGATTACCGGTCATTGATGTATACCGTTAACAGACGCGAGATCACCCACCGATAATGAAAATGGGAATCAAGGTACTAGAGTGCAAACTAACAAGTGTGAATAAATGTGTTGAGGTCGAACACTTGAAAGGGTCCATCGATTAGGGGACATTGATGTATTCCCAAAACTGTCGAGGGCAAGGGAACCTGCAACTGATGACTACAAGTCTCAAGGCACTCAAAAATGACTCTTGATTCCTATACCAGAATAAATGAACTGAATTCGATGGGATGAAATCCGCTGGAAGGAGGGAATTAATGCATCCCTCATCATCCAACACGAGGTACTCAACAAAGTTGTATAATGTGGAAGGACTCGATCATAATGTTCATGAACCAGTATCAGTACCAGGAATGGCCGACATGCAAAATCAAGAGAACTGAGGAATGGCCTACTTAGGTTTCAACTTCCTTCAAAAAATAGCATAAAGGTGAATGGTGACTGAATGTAGGCAGCATAGACTCAATACACAAAACGGGGACATCTCTGTGACATAGGAAGCATCGAAAGAGACTCCATAGGGACTGGAAGCTTAACTAGTCGGTGGAGATAAACTCAAAGAAACGAGTACAACTCCTAAAGTCAAACTATTAACCCAACCAACGGATGTGATATACAGAGCTCTTTTCGAAGGCGACACGACTCGACTGCTGCCAAAGATAACATCTTTTCCTATTCGGCTTTTTGGTTTTTTTATTTTTTTGGACTTTTTCAAATATTTTGAAAAGCTTGAAAAAGAATAAAAGTGATTTATAGTTACAGACTAGGAGGAGACAAGTGTCAAGGGGCAAACAAACTAGTTCCAAGTAGCAGAACATACCTATGCTCAATGCAAGGACACGTGTAGGATAACGACACTCGGAGGAAAGTCCCCTCCCGGTAAAAAATGGGGAATCAAGCTGCAAAGGATATGTAAAATGGCTCTGCATGGCTAGACATGAGACAAGCTCAGACTATATAGCTGATAATCAAAGTCAGGGAATCTGGAATAAGGCTCAATAAGGCAAGCAAAACTCATGATAATGCAATTACAACTTGACATAAGGGAGTATGAGGCTCTTGCACAAAGTCATGGAAATACTATACAAAGGACTCCCACACCCTAAGGGAAAAAATGTCGGCATGGGCACCAAATGCAAAACAGGAGCTAACTAGGACACCCATGTATGGTCAAGCTCTACCATATTTCACATCATGTCAATTCTAAAAGAAACAAGGGGGTTCCGTGACAAGATAGAATGGGTTCGTACCTAAGGTTATAATGAAATGGTCATAAGGTCATGCAAAGTGCAAACGGATGTGAAACCTAACCTATATGCCAGTTTAGACATAATACTTGAAATCGGCATGAATGGTTCAAAACCACAATCGAAACGACACTCAAAATGGACTCCTACATCATCAAATTAGTCTAAAAAGGTTCAAAATGGTCAAAAATGGTCCAAAACTATAGAAAGTGGGTAAAAAATTTCAAAAATTTCAAATTTTTGAAATAAATAGTAAAAATTCAAAATTTCCAAATCATTTGAAATTTTTACCCATTGGAGCTCAAAACTTCCAATGCAAATTCCCGGAGCTTCGTTCAACGAAATTCGACACCGTTTCTTCCAGGTAACTCCTCATGTCCTCCTCTTTCTATTTCATGCAATTTTTTTGAATTTCCATGGTTAAATTTAATTTTTAATCCAGTCTAAAATGGTCATTTTGTCCCATGCCGATATTGGGATTTTTTTCGTGTATAGGGCTGGCCATACGCGGAAAAACCTCCCAAAACCGCGTACATACGTGACTATTTTGCAAACAGTCACATATGCGGCCACACACAAGGTTTTTTAAGGTATCTAATGACCAAAAATAAATTTTAATGTGTAGGCTGGTTCTAGAATGGAGAGAGAGGGAACATGGATATGTAGAAGTGGCTATCCAAGGTGACTTAATGGCTCAACAAGCTCTTTGTGCATGCGGTCTATATAAGTTTTGGTGTCTTGGCAGCCTAAGGGCCAAACCAAGACTCCTGCAAATGCTAGTAGACTACTAGGATCCGACTCAGAGTCTTTTCATATCAACAGGATGTCTCTCACTATAGAGGTAGAGGACATATAATTTATTGCCAGATTATCTCGACAGAGAGAGGTGGTGAACCTATGCTCTCGTGGGCCTGGAGGTGGCCTTACCATTGATGAGTACAATGTAGTATACTATTTTTTGGACACGGAAAAGGTTGGGAGTCAAATCCCGACAAACTCCATCTAGGTACTAGGATTGAAGGCCATACTATTGGCACTCGGTAGGATAGCTGGTCTAGCATCACTCCACCAGGCCTCGTGGCCATTGATTTTCTATGCAATGGAGTGTATGAGACCCACAATGCACGACTGGAGCACTACGTTGTTGAGTAACATGAAGCAGTAGCTCAGTGATTGCAAGATGGGGAGGGTGAGAAACTTCAGTTTCGGCAGCATACTGAGCACGTTCTTCTTTGAGCATGTACTGGGGCTAAGCCCTAGAGTGGAGATTCCTCCACACTGAGTTCGAGATCTGGCCCAACGACATTGGGAAAATGTTACGCGCAGACTAGGTGGAGGTAGGGTGGCTAACCCCTACCCGGCAAACCTCTTTCCATGGTGGCGGCAACAGATTATTTCCATCCATGATTATCCCTATGCGGGAATAGATTTTCGGGGAGATCCAAGCATGTCTCTACCACTAGTAGAGGCATATGGTGACATAGGTAACAAATCCCAAATCCTCTTTTTAAGTTTTTTGAATTATAAATTTTTTTGTGCTTTTTGATATATTGACTCATATGACATGTTTTGGTGTGACCACACATAGTGACAATCTGTCATGTGTATGCAGATGTTGGACCACGACGGCCTGATGGTTTCCCTTGTCATAGATGAAGGGGAAGAGGAGATGACATCATGGGTGTGGATGCAGAGCGGATGCTCCAAAGCATCCACACAAACTTTGTACGCTTGACACACAAGGTACCCATGGCGTAAGTCGAGAACTTGCCTGAGGCCATGCAGTGTCAGGTGGTTGGTGTACCATGAGCATGGGTTCGCTTATTCTGACGACTAGCTAGATTTGTGGTGTGCTACCACGATCAGAACCCCCCCCCTCCTCCACAGGATTAGAGACCTTAGAGTGCTTCATTTTTGTACTACTGCGTATTATATTTTGGTGGCTCGGAAGCCCCATTTTTTTATTATGACACTTATGTATTATGACATCACATTTTGGATGTTTAATGAAATTTTTTTATGATGATCAATTTTATTTATTTACATGTGTGTAAAAATGTATGTTTGTGATATGATTATGGTCTATGAAACAAATGCCCATCAAACACATAGTTAGCATATGAGTCAGCAACTTTATTAAAAATTCTTGAAACATGTATGTATGTTATGTTCTCAAATTGTCGTTCTAACAATATCACACGTAAGAATATTCGTAATAATGTTGGATCCCTAACATGATACAAGCCATTAATTTGTGAAACTACTAACTGCGAATCAAGACATACCTCAAGAGAGAGAACACCATGTGAAATGTCATCCCGCAATAACTCGATAACAGCACTATACTCAACAACATTGTTCGAAGAAGGCCATAAACATATGGCTCCTGAAGACAATACTTGACCCGTAGGAGTATAAATCACCCAAGCAGTAGAAGATGAGTTTTGAGTCTGGAGGCTAGCACCATCAGCGAACGCTATGTAAGAGAAAGACTCCATTTACATCTACCATAAGAAACGAAATTTAATCAACAAACCCGATCACCATAAGAAAACCTAACTATGCAAAAAGCTGCACAACAATATACAATAATCATCCCTGGCTGAAGATCATGCATAGTATTTTTTAATATAGAGCCCATTTCTAGGCTCCACCAAGGCTGTCCCTTCGTAATCCACCATCTCATAGGCACCCTTCTCTAACACACGTTTGACTACGTAAGGACCATGCCACATGGGATTAAACTTCCTTGCCCCCAAGGATTATTTAGCTTGATCCCAAAAAAGGACCAAATCACCTTCACTAAACCTCCTCGAACGGACAGACTTATCATATTGGACCTTAACGCAATGCATATTTACTTCTAGAGCCACTAAGGCATCCTAGCACTGCTTATCAAGCTGCTCTAAGTGGACCAAATGTTCCTCTAATGCAGAAGTGTCTGGTAAAAGCTCTATAGCTAGCTTCAACAAAGGGATTTCGCATTCAACCGACAAGACTGACTCCACCCCATGTACGAGCTAATATGGAGAGAAACCGATGGTAGTATTAACCGTGGTCCTATATGCCCACAAAGTAGGATATAACATGATATGCCAATTGATCTTGCTTTGTGCGATGGTTCGTTGGAGAATGGACTTAAGTGATTTATTCACTGCTTCAACTTGTCCATTCGCTTGAGGGTAATAAGAAGAGGAGTGCTCTTGCTTATACCCTAACTTCGAAGCCAACTCTTCCATCATTCTATTCTGAAAGTGCCTACCATGGTCAGTGACAAGCTCTTTCGAAATGCCAAACCGAATAATAATTTTGTTGAACATGAAATGCACAACTGTCTCACCATCGGATTTAACCATGGGCATAGCCTCAGCCCATTTCATGAAATAATCAACAACCACTATAATGTGATGATGCCCCCCATCCGAAGCTAGGTTGCAATCCATGAAGTCAAGCCCCCACTTGGTGAAGGGACCGATGGTGATAATCGGATGTAACGGGGTAATATGTGAGTGCGTATTGCGTGCAAACACCTAGAAAGGGTGACACTTCTTGACTACATTGACACAATCTTTGAATATCGACGGCCAAAAATATCCCACTCTCAAGATTTTTTGGGCTGTAGAAAGCCCAGATAAATGACCACCACACTGCCCTCCATGGTAATCATTCAACACAACCTCAGCCTCATCATGGGTTAAACAACGATGTAAAATGGAATCTACCCCACGACGGTACAATGTGTTATCCACTATAAGGTAGTTTTTATACACGTGACGTAATCGTCATCGCTCATCCCGTGAAAGGTGAGTAGGGACCTTCAATGTTTGCAAATATATAATGATATCCCCATACCATGGGTCCAAAGTTGAGATAAGGAAAATATGATCATCGACAAATGTATCCTCATAAACCTCCTCCTCCTCCACACTTGGAAAATCATAAATGAGATCCGCAAAGAACAACGATTTCTTTGATTTTGACGAAACGGATTCGAGATCGAACTCTTGCAAAATGACAATCCACTTTTTATATTTTCCCCTGATCATCATCCTTCTAGTGAGGACGAATTGAAATGGACTGACATGAGCTACCACCAAGGTCTAGTGAAGGAGAATGTAATGTCTTAATCTCTGAACTGCATGAACAGTGCCCAAGGCAAGTTTCTCCACATGAGAATAACGGATTTCCGCATCAATAAGGTTCCAGCTCAAATAATATATGACATGCTCGTGGAGCTCCTCATCCTCCTGAACCAAAACCATACCAACCGTCTCCATGGACGTGGCCACATAAATAAAAAATCACGGCTATAGTCAAGTGGACTAAGCACGGGGGCCAATGCTAAGGCTCGCTTAAGAGCATCAAAGGACTCCTAGGCTCGCTCATCCCAGCAAAAAATAGTGTCCTTCTTTAGAAGATGCATAAAGCCTTTAGTCAAATTGGCAAAGTTAACCATGAATCTTCGCAAGAAATTTTCTATGCCTTGCAAACACTGAAGATGTCTAATATTACGCGGGGGAGACAATTGAAGTATTACCTCAACCTTTAAGGAATCGACTCTTATACCCTCCTTGGATACAATGAACCCTAGCAAGAGGCCAACGGTTATGCAAAATATGCACTTATGAGGATTTAACCTAACCTGGTAATGGCGGCATCTCTCGAATACTAATCTCAAATGGTATGCATGACGCACTCTCAAACGAGAATGAGCAGCAAGATCATCCAAATACATTTCGATAATTTTTTTGAGATCATGAAAAATCAAGGTCATAGCCCGCTAAAAGGTGGCTCCGGCATTTTTAAGACTGAAAGGAATCTTTCGATATGAAAACGTACCCCAAGGACAAATAAATGCAGTTTTATGTTGATCCTCGGTTTTGATTTGAATCTGATTAAATCCGAAAAAACCATCCATAAAGGAGAATACCTTGGTTCCCACACACTCATCCAAAATCTGATCAATAAATGGTGTGGGAAAATTATCCTTAGGACAAGCACGATTTAAATCATGGAAATCAATGCATATATGGATCACTCCTTGCTTCTTATCCATCGGAATGGGATTTGAAACCCACTCCATTAAGGGAACGAGATAGATAAAACCAACTTTTAATAGCTTCTCTATTTCATCCTTAATAGCGGGTGCTTTTCTAGGATTCATCGCACGCAAACGTTGTCGAACAGGCTTCGCATTCGGATAGGTATTAATTTCATGTTTGACAATATGAGGGTCGATACCTGACATTTTCTCCTATGACCAAGAAAATATGTCACGAAACTCTTTAAAAATCTTGATATACTCCTTAATCTCATCAGGGGAACAATCCACCCCAATGTAGATATTCTCAACATTACCAGCATCACGAGAGATATTAATAGGAATGGTAGGGGATAGGTTTGCCATGTTCCCATTAGCCATCTGACCAGGAGAGCTCAATGGAATCATGAGACTACCAATATTCTCCCTAATAATCTCCCTATAGTCCTCACGCTCCAAACAGTTAAGCTTGGGAAGAAAATATGATCTATGATGTAACTCTTCCCAAGGTGGCTCAACCCCCGACATGGCCTCAATAATGGATTCATATGATGGAAAAACACCATCAAGGCAATCATGTGTGTGAGAGGACTCAATTGCCCATGCAGGGAGCACATATGGGTCCTCCTCCACCGTCTACGAAGAGGAAGGACTAGGCTCTGCAACACAATGAAGATTTTCTTGATATGCTATCATTGTTGCAGGAAACGACACATCCATTTCGAAAGGTCCATTCGAAGGACATGATGAAGGAAGAATCCAAGGATCTTCCATATGGGTAGTGTGAAAAGACACCGACTTCAGCTAAGATGAAGCCCCACCAAACCTAGATCCGATCATAAGAATGGGTGTAGGACAACTAAAGGTCCCCATAAGGGATGGATACGTACCCACACCCACACTCCTAGTTGCCGGCTGAGAATTATTGATGATCTAGATAGAAGCTCTCGATGATGCACTAACACTTGGATTATGGAACGATGTCTGATCAATCGTAACAATCTTTCCATTAAATGGAAAGCATACTACTCGAAATATAGAAGAGGCTACAACTTGAATACTATACATCCAATTCTGGCCCAGTAAAAGATTGTAGTCAAGGGGTGCATCAACCACCTTGACCTCAATCGGGATGGTATTCCCTCCCAATTGGACCTTAAGAGAAGGAAGAATCCTGTGCGGACAAAAATATCTACCATCAAAGGCAGTCAACATGGTAGTGGATTGAGACAACTTGGGAGAACCCAAACCCTTCCAGCATGACAAAGACATCACGGAAGTAGCAGCGCCTTCATCAATCACAGTGCATTTGACGGTCATATTAAGACACTCTACATGAATCAAAAGAGACATGTAGTAAGGCAAGAGAGGCTGTAGTCCCATGATTTCAAATTTGATGACAGAAGAAGAGTTATCATCATTAATTGCAAGAGTAGAAAGCAAGTCTTTCCTTTGCGGAGGACAACTCTAAAGTACTTTAAGTGCGGACATCGCACAAGGAGTTTGGCCCAAATCCTCAACAATGGAATAGTTCTGGGTGGCTCGAGAATTAGGATTGTGCCCCAAATGCTTTAGGACTACCTTAGGAATGCGAGGTGCAATTTCAAGTTTATCCATAGGGTTTTTGATATGCAAAGGGCTCTTGGGTGGAGCGGGTTCTTTTCCAAGTTCCAGTTGTGACAAACCATAATCTTTCGCACAAGTCACAACCTTAGTAGCACGTACCATGTTGATGTAACCATGACCAGTATTGGCTTCTGGTGGATTTTGATCTCCGCCCAATGCACAATGAGGATCATTGGTCCTCGAGTTCATATTTTGATTATGGGGTAAAGGATTGGTTAGCACAGCTAGGCCCTGTGCTTTGAATCTCGAGGAATCTTCCATATGAGGGCACAAGTGAGTGAGGTGGTCCTCCTTACACAATTTGCAAGGAAAATTAACCTTACGTTTAGACTACTTGTCCCCCCAGCATTGTGGGCATTCTTGTCATTAAAATTGGCATTTTCATTCTTGTTCCCACCCTTACCATTATTTTTACCCTTTTGCTTATTCCTTCTGGGCTGCTAGTTGCCCTTCTGGTCCAACAATTGCATGAAAATTACACTCGTGATTTGGGTGGGTTGAGACAAAGCCATGGCTTGTCATGAAGCAGATTGATTAATAGATAATTGACTCACTTTTTTCACAACTGAATCCATAGGTTTGGCACTTGTACAACCCACAATGCCATCGGCATGTGGTCCATGCTTGATCTTGGGATCGAAACTAGGACGTGGAGTGTTAGGTATGATCTCATACAAAATTTTGGATTGAGCATTAATCAAATCCAATTCCCGTGCTCTAAAAATTGCTTGTTCCTCATTCTGGACTGCGGATGTAGAAACATCCTTCACGATGTAAGGTAGCAATGATTTGAGGAACCACTAAAGGAGAAATACCGGTGGTATGAAAGCTTTAATCAACCTCTTCCATCTATGCCACTCTTGGACATGGTTCGAGATATGTGTGGCTTTGTCTTGTCAAAATGTCGACAAGAGTTATGTACCAACGTCGTAATGCATAGGTATCTAGAAGTGATTGAGGAAAGTCATAGCAAGGTCATCGAACAAAACAAATGCCCCCCTTGGTAACTCTATATACCATTTCGCTGCAAGCCCGATGAGGTTGCATTGAAATAACCTTAAACGGATTGAGTCATCGTGTAAGGAATTGGAAGAGCACCAAAGGTGAAAAGTAGTGACATGTTCACTAGGATCTTCTCCTGCTTTGCCCTAGAATTTGGGAATGTTCGAGGGAAGCTTGTTAGGGATAGCTGGCCAAGCCGGGTCATAAGATGCTGGATTGTTCATGAGTCTCGATAAGTCAGGTAAGTTTAACGTTGTGAGGAAAGGAAGCCTAGGTTGAGCTAGTTTATGCCATGCTCCCTGATAGTTTTGGTTCACATAAGGCTGACTACTGTAAATACCATGGCCTTGGCCATAATATCCTCCTCCCATTTGACCCATGTAGGGCTGCATGGAAGCCTTATGATGTGGTGTACCTTGACTATGCGATGCTACAAAGCCATAATTAGAGGAGTAAGCAGGTTGTTGATACCCGTACCCATAGGGTTGATAGTTCTGTCCATACTGTGGTCCATAATATTTTCCATGAGAAGCTCCATAAGGTGTCCCATGGGATGTCCCATGAGAAGCTCCATAATTAGGGATATGGGGAACTCCTTGCGATGGACCATGAGATGATCCAGAAATAGGAATATGACCTCCCGAGACAATAGGAGGTACTTGACTCTGAGATACTACCGTGCAATTAGTCGCAATACGAACATGGTAGTAGCAATATTCCATCCCAAAGGACCACGTGAATGAGGGGGAGGAAGGGTTGTCAAAAATGCATTCAAAGGAGTAGGGTTTGAGGACGAAGGGGCATGTGAAGGGATGTAAGTGGTATTCCCTATGGTCACTCATCTCAGTCCTGGTATCCACATATGACTACTAACACTAGGTCTAGGACGGACATGTGAGGTAGCTTCCACCACCGGAATGGAAGGTTGAATATGACTAGTGCTCCCAAATCTCTCCACATGGAAAGGAATGGGAGTTCCCCCAGGCCTAGTGCTAGGTTCAATTTCTGACTTGGCATGATGTTCCGGATCGTGTGCAGAGATATCAGGTATGCCATAATGAATATAACTAGTGCTTGTGGGTTCATTATGAGTCTCGTCACCTGGTAACCAATACCAGTGACCTATGAATGAGGGATCATAACCAAAATGTGAAGGTATTTCTAGTGAAGGATCATATACAAGGGTAGAATCTACATCACCAACCTCTTGAGGTGGAGAAGCCATCTCAGGAATAGCATCCTCGTGATCTCCCATCGTGTGTGAATCAATGTGAGAAGTAGTCTGCCCGGACTGTCTGTTTCTCTCTCCCAAAGGAGGAGGAGATGTGGAAGGTGGAAGTCCTGCTAAATGATGAGAACGGTGAAGTGCTGCATCTGAATCCACAATGAATCAAAAAATGAAAAAGACTCTATCTAATTATGCAAACCCTAGGAAAACTAGCATACATAGAGCATACACCTATACAATGTAAAGCCAGATCACAAGAAAACAAGGGTAGGATATGTGATCTCCCAAATGAAGCAGGTATGTCTCACCTAGGAGAGGCTTGAGACTCCCATACACAACAAGAGGAGGTTTTTAACCAATTATAGTGGCCCTCAGCTTCAATGCATATAGCGACTGTGTTGTCCGACCCCTACCTGGCCAGGACACCTACAGAATAACCTCTGCGAAGTACCGCCTCGATAACCTAGGTAAGGAAACTAAGGTCACCTCAACATAATCAATACTCAAGTGGACAGTTACAGGTGGGATTGACCGTATGGGCAGGGTAGCAAAGCCCGAAACTCACAAAAGAGCCCCTAGATACGAATACAATCCTGGAAATATCTCTGGTGCTACTCAGTTATGACCAGGGGTCATCCCAATCATTAACCGCTCACACTTCCTCGTTATTAACTCCCTTGTAAGAGGAGGATCCCGAGAAACACTAATTATACCAAGGAATTTCACACTCTCACATGGACAGACACATACATGTTTCATTTAGTGGTCTTGGAGAATTTACTCACAATGAACTATTCCAAGAACCTAAAACCTAATCTTGTTGGTGCACCCTATAAAAGAAAAGAGTGTAATTCATTTTATTATGTGTTGATTTTAATTGGCTTTTAACTCAAAAGGGCAAATGATCGTGCAACTAATGGTGTTATGACACAACAAGAAGTAAAATGCACATGTAACAATCAATGCAAATGCACCGAGTCGAATGAAAAATGGGGTATGCTACTACGTGAAATGCAAAATTTTCCTTCAAATGAAGATGCAATCATTCCTATATGAAAATCTGACTAATATTTTTCCAAGCAAACCTAGTGCAAGTACCATGCAAAATGCAAAATGCAACAATGCATAATGATGCAAAAAGCAAATATTTTTGTATTTTTTGAATTAAAATGAGATAATAATGCAAAAGTATGACCCTACAACCCCTAGAATCTGCAAGCACTATTCAGACAGCACCCAAGAAAAGCACTAAGGTAAAAGAGACCTAATGCACTAATCTCAAAACAAAAAATAGAAAATGCAATGACAAGAACATGCTAAAAAAAAATTCAAACTAAAAAGCGTCTTTGGTCATAACCAAAGGTGTATACAGACTCCAGAAGCATCCAAGAAGACTCAGCAATTATCCAAACTCACCCAACAACACTTAATCTTCCCCAAAAGGGAAAAACTCAGGGCATACGCGACTATGTACAGAAAACCCACGGATATCCGAGTAAAAACCGCATGTACATGCAACCATGAAGACAAAACTCGTGTACATGAATAAAAAGAGATAAAAAAGAAGGAAAGAAGACCAACTGAGACAAAATTTACTCCTATTAGACACTACAAGGCAAACATGCCCCCAGACCCAACTCAGAAACAGAGAAATAAGAGCAATTCAAGAACATTGAATGCCAATAAAATCCCCAAAAGAAATGACTAGGAACTCCCCAGTATGGTCACCAATTCTATTACGGACAAAAATTCCTATGGCTTGGGGTACCACAACAGACAGAGTAACCGCATAATTCAATCATTTCCCATATGCAAGAGAAAACAATTCTCTAACACTAAAGGATCTCGAAACATACCTTATTCTGAATGGTTGATGTAGATTCCCATTGAGCTTCTCCACTTGCTTGTATTAGCAATTTGCGCTCTCAACATTCAACAAACAAGATAAGTATGCTATATAATTGTGTTAGACCTACTCTAGCATATATAATCAATAACATATAAGCATTTAAAGTCATCCATGGATTCAATACTCATTTAAATACACATTATTGGACAGGAAAAGATATTTCTATTAATATAAATCAGAGATTACAATAGTGACAACCTCTGTCGGCACGTCTGTGAACTGGAGAAACTGAGTCCTCCACCTGGGCCTCCACCACTTCAATCCTCCATATCTTGATAGCAAGCTTACAAGCAAAAGGAAATCTTGGGAAGAACACATAGTGCTCCAAGGGACAAAGGGATGCAGACTCAAGTATAAGCTCCGGCAACAATGGACTATAGTTTTCTTGCTCTTCAATTCCTCCCCTTTCAATGTATCCAAAGGGTTCCTTATATAGTGCTTCAATGGGGTAATGGAAGGTCAAATCCGAGTGATCTCAAGGCATATGGAAGGCCAAGAGACAAGTGACTCGGATCCACATCAAGGAAAACTCCAAAACTATTTGGCCTTTTGCACACATCTCGATGTACGCGGGTTTTAGCGTCATATCCATGTATATACGTGAGAATAGGTTTAAAAGTTGCATATAACAAATAATGCATGTTTTTAGGGATGATATTAGAAACATCAAAGGTACAAAAATGGTCCATGGGGTCCAAAGCGTCTGCAGAGGGACAGGGAAGGCCATAAAGGTGTGATCCACCATGTCTGGTAAAATTAGCTGTAACAGCTTTGTCTTTGGATTTTTAGGGTAATGCTAATAAGTCCCACAAAGCTGCTAATGAGTGCAAAGATATATATAAGGCAAGCTTCTTATCTTCCTTCTTAATACAAAAAGATTATTATTTTAATTTGAGTCAGATTCATGGAAAAGTTATTTATTTTTAGATTAATATTTGGGATATTCACATATTTAACTTTTTGCAAATGATTTCGGAAAAATTTGAGGTGGAAAAAAATTGCTTGGAAATAAATTTACATCTAAGTCAATGTTATATCCAAGTATCCAGGGATCTGTAATGTTGACAAGTTCCTGTAAATGTTCATCAAATCATTTGGATAATTTCTTTCCACCTGAGATTTTTTTTCCTCTTCAGCTCTTGATTTCTGGGTTCAGATTCTCCCATTATCTGATCATAAGAGTTTGTGGCTGGACTTGGTATTGCTTAAATCACTCTCAAAAACTTAGGGCGACAATTTGGGGAGCATCTTGAGTTGCTTAGGGCAGTGGAGTTGACCCTCTAGGGAAGTGGAAAGGGGCAGCCTTTGACTTCTGCAAATGCCAAAATTTAAGGTTCATCCCTTAGGGTGGCCTTTGGGCACTGCTTAGGGAAGCCACCTATGCTATTTAAACAAGCCCTCTCCCCCCCCCCCCCCCCCCCCCCCCCCCCCGCTTTATTCATTTTTTAATTTTCATTGCGTTTTGAGAGCTAAGGCAAGAAATATTTCTGCCATAGCTTGTTGTTGTCCTATACCTAAATTTAACATGAGTTTACTACTTCAATGAAGATTGAAGAAGGTTGTCCTAAATTCTAAGTTTGCATGTCATACAGTCAGGTATTTGTTTTCATGGAAAAACTCAATGAAGAGCAAAGTTCATGGTGATTTTGTAATCTAGGCCTGATATACTATTTATATAATATTGTTTGCTGCAGTTCCTTCTTAGGGTTTTTACTTTGATCTATACTGAGCATGCAGTTCTTGATTGCACCAAGAAAAGCAGGTGCTCTAATTATTGGGTGGGAATGGGGGGTCCATCCATCATTTTTGTGCTTGTGTGTCCAATAGTGCATTGAATCTAGGTGGTACATTGGGCGCATTTAATATGGACACTAACATAGACCCATCCTACGTTACTAGAAACAAGAAACGGGAAACTGAACATGAAATGAGAACAAAACAAGATACAAGGCTAGAGGGTTTTGGCCCTCTGGGAAAAAGAAATGTGAAACAAACCCCTTTACTTGAATTTATACCAAGGAATTGACCTATGTAAGATAAATATGTAACAAGCATCTTCCTAACAAATGTTTGATACAACCAAGCTGCTTGTTGAAAAAAGTTTCTTTCCAACTAAAATAATGATTCAAAGATTGTAGAATATCTCTTTCAAACTTGCCAGAGAACCTTTGTACCTCACATTCATCGCATAATTGTAATTTATAATTCTCGACTCATAAATATAAGTACTTACCTATATCAACACACACTATCCTCTTAATCTATTTGAAAAGGAGAACTTTTTTGTCTCAAAGAGAGACAAACTCTTTGAGACAAAAAAGATTTCATGTCTAGTTATGGAATATTGTCCAATGAAAAGGATGATCCAGAGACTAGAATTTCCCTTTCACACTTGTCAGAGAACATTTTTCCATCACCTTCATTACAGAATTGCATTTCAAACTACTCAACTCATATAGATAAACATTATCTACTTCACCACACACTAACCTCTTGAGCAATCTAAAAAGCATCAACCCTACAATTCCATCTCTCGTCTTAACTACTCATATGGCTTTCCATATTAAATCATTGTAAGGATATTTGACTATTTAAACTACTGCAAAAAGTGCTTTCCTCATGGAACCCACTAATATTGCTGACTCTGCAAACACTATTCTTAGCACTTCAATTATAATCTCCCTTCTCACTAGATTGTCACTTTCACTAGTATTTGGTAAATACTACTATTTCAGCTGTCCTGGAAGTGCTTTCAGTCAACATAGTTTTCTTAAGGTAGTTTGTCTATTTCCATTAATTGTAAAGTCAACATAGTTTTATTAAGGTAAGTTGTTTGTCTATTTCCATTAAATGTAAAATCTTCTAGGAGTGATTTCTGTTCTAAATCTCTTCCACCAGTCATCTAATAACTTAAATCCCAACACAGAAAATTGTGTTGGAATTTGGCAATGATGCCAATATAATAAATAGTCTGTATCAATCATCATCCAAAGAGAATATATTTTAGAAAACATGCATTCCTACCATTGTAATAATGTAATATGAATTTCCAAATAACCTCCACAGTTTGAGTTGCACTGAGATATTTCTTATTTAGGCCTACTACATTAACCCACCTATGAAATTTATTAAAACAGTATAACAATGGAGTTTATGATGGAGCCAATCCGAGTCGAATATACATTCAAAAAATAAAAAAGGAAATAATATTTCCTTCTTTATGTTGGATACCCATGATCACTCTGAAAAAATAGTTGTTTTGCAAGTTGATATTTCAAGACAAAAAGCAAAGAACAAGAACTATAAGCTCCTTAAAAACCTGACAAAATATTTAGACTTGCACACTCATGGATAGTTCTCAACCCAATCTGTGTGAGCTAAGTGGCAATTTTACACCTTGTGACTGACTTAACAAGATTTTATATTGCCTGAAAAACAAAAATGCAACTCTAATTGCAAGACAAACTACAATCCTCTATCAGAGTCCATAAAAGGTTGTAGATATATTCTCATTGAATCACAACCTGACCATCCTTTGCTTGAGCATGCATGTACCTTCGATTACGTTTTTGGTCTACTTTTCCTTGCAGGCATGGAAAGGAATGAAACATTCAACACTCAAGACAAAAATATACTCACGTTTGTATAAGGTGCACCTAAAATTTGTGGTAATAATTCCTAGGCTTCACTTGAGCATTCACATAACTCCCATCACGTTTTTGGTCTGCAGGCATAGCAAGCGATGCAAAATTTGCTAAAACATTTATAGGTGAAACTAAAACTGGTATTAATAATAATTCCTAATAGGGAAATGGCACTTCAATTGGATTAAGTTTTGAAAATACTAGGGCAAAAAAATGAAAACAAAAGAATAAAAGTTAATTTGTGATATTTACAGCTGATTGAAAATGTAAAAGCATCCACTGCAAACAACAAATATACACAAGTGCATAAACAAACAAAAACGCTTGAATGAGTGCCAACTAAATAGAGTAGGTGCTATTTACAATCAAAGATCGAGAATAAAATTATAAATACCCTTTAATAAAAATCATATTAATAAAAAAATCAAGCATGTAACCTGGAGGATATACATAATGATGAATAGGAATTGGTTCAGGTTGCAACTGTAACAGAGACCAAATAGATATATTTTCACAATTTTTTCTTGTATATGTTCAAGCACCAAGGAACTGAGGAAAAAGGAAGTTTTTAATCCTTGACCAGACACCCTAGAACATGAGGAAAAAAAAACATAAATGCTATCCTTGTTACTACCTGCAACTGATTGGGACCACATCAAATGGCACATATCTATTTAAAAATTTCTCAACTAAAACTCCAACTTTGATGTACCCCTTCAACCACTCTATGAAGCATCTCATACAGTATATTTACACCGAAAGGTCAACTACAACAAATTAAAAGTAAATCAACTATCAAACAATGAAGAGCCACGCCTTCATCACACATAAGTATGTCTTTCTAGACTCCCAAATTCAACGACCAATGACATACTTTTGATCACTACAGAAGAATGGAAACTGCAGAATTTGACACCAACTAAAATATAAAAAACAGAATAGAACATCATGAAAACCAAGAGTAATGTCAATTCTCTACTGCACACCTTTCTAACCCAATAGACAATCATCGTTCCTATTCGTGGGCACTCTTATAAAGTATTTGAATAGAGAAGCATGCCATCCCACTTAAGAAGGAACTATATATGGATTTTTATTTCCATGAATTTCATAGTGGTACTTCTAGAAACTTGTAAAAGGTTATTCATCATGGTGGTGATTGATCATATTTCCAAGTATGCTATAGAGTGATTGTATCGAGTAAATCAGTATCTTACACATACATAATGTAACAATTAAAAGTGCTATGAGTTAATTGGTCTAGCCTAGCATTTTGAAGAGTGAAATTATTGTAAAATCATCATAATGTTAATTGGTTTTCTTTCTTATACATTTATGAGTAATTTTTGTAGTTTTGATAGCCATGAGTTGACTGGTTTAATTAATAATATTTTTAATAAAGTTATTTTTAGCATTCTTATTTCTTATTATATCATTTCTGGAATAGTTATTGTTATTTTGGTTATCATGGGTTGATTTTATTAGGTTAGCTAATTTGATATTCTTTTTTAGATAGATAGTTAATATATTATCGAAGGACGGTAGAAAACCTCAAAAAATAGAAAATTACACAGATTTTTCAGTAGATACTAAAATTATATCTTTTGAGTTTATAATAGCACTTATAAAATATTAGAAAAGACTACAATATTATAGGATTCCTCTATATTTGCATTCTAATATTTGCATTGTGCATCCTAAAGTGTGGTTTGATCTGCAAGTGCAACAGTAGTTTGTTGCACTGTCTCTTCTTCACCTCCTCACCCTTTCACTAAATCCATAGAAAGAGTTGGCTTCCTTACAACAAATTGAGACAGTCTAGGAAACCTAAGGATAATGTCGTAATGCATCTCTAAGTCAGAGCCATTATTTTCTTGTTTCAAGGCCTGGTCTTTGAGTATGGATTCCATTTCTTCTTGTTTCTTTTCCCATTTTTCAAGATGGATTTTTAAATATTACATAGCATACCTAAGCCCGTATTTGATTGTTAAACATGTGCAACCTATTCTTAAGTTATATTATCTTCAAGGCGTAATCACCCTCTCAATGACCAATATTATATGGTTGAACTATTTTATAGGAAATAGTAATGAAGTCAAACTCATGGAAATTGCCTAATCTAGGGTAAGTTCCCAAATCCCATGCCTAATCTACCCTTTAGATAACAATTCCCAACTTCTTCCTTTTATAATTAAGCTTTGAAACACCAAACCCACCCAACAAATCAGAGTTGAAGTTCTGTAGAAGACCGATATTGTCATGCCCCTATGGTGTGACTTGCAAAACACACTAACCATACACCATCCACAGAAATAAGCGAAAGAATTATTCTTAAGAGCATAAACATAGTTAGGGAAAAAACCATGAACTGGAATCATATCAATTTTATATTTCTAACAACCAAATAGTTGTGAGCTTCAAAATCATGCTCCTCAAATATCTTTTGGAGGGATTTTGAATGATGCTCTTAGAGAAATACACATGCTAGTATCAAAATATAAAAGAAAAAAATCAAATAGAAGCAGGACTTTTAAGTTCCCATAAGTAGACACACAGTCATGTTTGCAGAAAGACACAAACCCTTGAAAAAAGGTAAAACCAGAAATAAAATTACTAACCTTAACACACTATAGTTGATTGAGAAAATGCTTGCTCGCAGAAAAAGAAATATTGAGTTTCAGTACTTTCTTTCAAACATGCAGTTCAAGTAGTGATAACTCCTATAGAAACGAAATTAAGAAAACAAGGTATATATCCCTAATCTATCTTCCAACCCATTTTTAATTACAAAGTCCAAGTCACTACAACAGTAAAGTCAAACTAGAAAACTGAGCTTTCTACCTTTTTGCAATAATCACTATCATATAATCACTATGTGTGTGTGTGTGTGTGTGTGTGTGTGTGTGTGTTGTTAAATGCTTCAAACTAATTTGAATAGCATTTACAAGAATTAATTCCATATCCATAATACATTGGACCAAGCAAATAAAATTCTTATAAAGGTTTGAATTATGTATATATAATTTCAATCTATCAATACAATCAAGAAGCATAATTAAACCAAATCTGCAATTAGTCTCACTATTAAGCTATAAACATACTCTTTCAAACAAATCTCAAGTTTTAATAAATGAGAAGTGTGGTTTCTCTAATTATTTCCTCTAAGACTTAGAGTTATTAGGTCTCTCTTCTATGACAAAGATAAGGATTTATTTAATTACAACTTTATTTGTAACTGGAAACTACAAGTAGCGCTCTGAAGTTACCTCTCCACAAATCCATCATTTGCTTTAATTCAGAAATCCATTTTTTGCTTTATTTAATTGAAGTATTTCCACCAGCATTCTTAAATCAAGATAATATTTCCCAAGTGGATAATCATTGGAATACAAAATAATGCACTCTAAAATTAAATTTGTCAACAAAAATTTTATACATATGGGTCTGTAGCAATATCTACAGGTGAACTCAATGATTTAAATCAGTTTTTCTTGACTTTTGACCACAAAAAATAGATCTCCTAGCCTCTAACAAATTCTGTAGGTGATCTGGGTGAGTTCCTTCATTATTTCATGTGTTTTATTACATAAATTCCATGCCTTGGACGCTAACAAGGTTCTAGAAGAAAACTAGGTGTTATTCTACATTTGGCTCATGTCTTAATTCATCCTATATAGGAGTAAATTAGAAAGATGGCCGACTTTCCATCATTTTGAATATGATTTTATTAGATAAAAATCTTTCTTCAAGGAAGCATCTCAAAGAGAGTTGGGTGATTTTATGGAGATACACATGCCACAGAGAGTTATAAGTGAAAAAAATAAACATATTTTCTCTTCTTCCTACGTTTTCTTGATGAAAGATACTCAACAAACATACGATATTTTAGTTACAACAGTAAACATTCAGAAACCCCTAAAGTTTTTAAAAAAATACTCTTCCATTTGCACAACTCTACATTAGTCCATGAATAATGGGGTTTGAAATGCCTAGTTTATGTGTGTCTATACAAGGTGAAATTTACAATTTTGGCCCATCTTTCATGGAAGGACTCTCTTACATGTTTTTGTTTCTCATAGAAGTCTAGAAACCACTAATTACATTTGCACTCATAAACAAACATCAACTAGGATTCAACATGAAATTGAACTAGGCATTCCACCTCTTCATTATTTCAATTTCAAAACTCATTCATTTGTAGAGACATATTTTAATTCAACAAAAATCCTGCAAATAAACTACAAAAGCCCCAAAAAACCCAAGACAAATAAACCTGCACAAACCTGCAAAAACCCCAAAACCAAGACAAATTCAACTGAGTTGAACATATATAGGGTTCACAAGAGGGATTCAAATATAATAATGGAGGTCGTGCTCTGGACCACAATACGAGGAGGACATTGTTGGGTATAACTTAGAATTCACTATTAATGCTTCGGGAATCGACCTAATGACCACTTTGAAACAAAACAAGTTTGAAAGATGGGTAAGAAAAATTTACCTGGGCCAGTCTCCATTTGTTTATAAAACTGTAGCTGTTGGTGTGGAAAACCTCATACATGTGATAATGGGGGCATTGCATCCTCTCGGCGACCTCTGTGACCATTTATCTATGGCCTCCCGATGTCTGTGACCTTCAAGACCTCAACGACCTCTACAACCTCTCGGAAACCTCTAGGATCCAATATTGGTGATCAGGTAAGTGAGAATGCAGTCTCTCGATGACTTCTGCGACCTTCATGCTCTGGGCTTGGTGAGGTAAGTGAAAATGCATTCACGCTGGTGGGGAGGTAAGTCAATTTATATAATGGTTGAAATGTAATGTTTTTTGTATTTGAAAATGAAGAATATGCTCTTAAAAGATTAGGCATGTGGTGGATTTTTATAAACTTAACATTGAAATAATGGACTCCATAATTGATATTCAAATATTTAGATCCATACTATAGCTTATATGGGGAAAAATACCAAGTATCCCACTTTAATGCTTTCCCATGAATGTATTTAGGGACATAAGAAATAGCCTAAGGAAATTTTTTTGTATTGGATGAATTTAACTATGGGTCATATCCTAGTGAAGCTAGATTTGAAATAGGACCTAGAGGAGGATGTTGATATATGCTTTTTTTAATAGTGGTTACACTTGAACACTATAATATTTTGGAATACATTTTCATTTTTCAATGTGTAATACGTTTGATCCT
>LPNX011233362.1:301409-324799 GCA_001517045.1 Pseudotsuga menziesii
TGAAAATGATTATGATGACAATGATGATGATGATGATGACGACGACGACGACGATGATGATGAATGATGGTGATGATGATGTTGATGATGATAACAATGGTGATGATGATGCTGAGGATGATGGTGATGATGATGATTATTGTTGGTTGTTATAATGTCTAAATTAATCCACCTATTCTTTAATTACCAACCGGGGTTGGTAAGCTTAGAGTTGACACAAAATAGATGCGAAGGTAGAGAGTGTCATGTAAATATTTTAACAAAAAAAAGATCGAAAGATATTTCAAAATAAAAAACTGAGTCAAACTTCCTAAAAATGCAATTAAGGTAACCAAACTGAGATAAAAGATTAACTAAACAAATAATCTATCTTATAAATTTGGACTGAAAAAGATATAATCAACAACTTACTTATTCAAATAGAAAACTAAAGTGCAAGGAAGACTTAACTTATAAGAAACTAGAAAACTTAATAGATAAAACTTAATAAGGAAAACTTAAAAAGAAGCAGGTAGAAAACTTAATAAATAAAATTTAAATAAAAGAAGCAAGCAGAAAACTTAATAAAGAAATATATTTAGGTTTTGTCCTACAAGTCTTTTCAACAATAACACAATCATAAAGACAACCTATAAACCTACTAAGGAAAACACTAAATCTTGCATGCAAACAAATAAATCAATTCAAAAGGAATAGACACAAAACCATACAAGCATAAGACAAAATCAGAAACAAAACTTAAGAATAACTTAAACTATGTTCAAAGTAAAAGAAGTAAGGAAAATGATAAAACTTTAATAAATAATTTGATACAACTAAAATTTAACTTAAATGTTAAACAAAACTATTATTTAACTATTACAGACAAAGCATAATTCAAACATCAGCAAAACAGAACTGAAAACAATCTTAAAATACATAAAAACACAAAAAAATAGAACTAAGGGTTGAATGATAGACTGAACTATGGGTCTGAAAGGGTGGTTGAATAACAGACTGAACAGGCTGTCCAAATGATAGGCTACACAGTAAAAATGGTAAAAACTAACCTAAATGAACTAATCTTCAGCTGAAGCCATGCAGATGTAATTCTATTGCATTGGAACAATAAATAAACCTATTTAACAGCAAAATGACCTTAAATTAATTCATGAAGAAAAGGAATCATTTGCATATTAAACTAATAAATAAACTGGAAATTGACTTGCATAAATTCAAAACAAGAAAGGAAATAACAGAAATGAATCTATTCTAAATTCATGAAAACAACTTATTCTATATTCTTGAAAACAAACACTGAAAGTAATACTGGAAATGAAAATAACTAGAAACAAAATGACTAAAAGAAAATAACTGAAAGCAAGCTATTTGTGCATCCAACTAATTAACTTCGAAATGAAACTAAGTTAATGTATTGCAGAAAACAAATAGAATAGCATTTACTATAATCTACTGGAAACAAAATATAAATTAAACTAGACTAGCTAAAACAGAAAAGAAACTAAGCTAAACAAAGAAAATGAACCTCTAGTTGATGAGGGGCCCTCTCAGCAATCAGGGGTGATGCCTAGCTAACTTCTACTTAAACACAATCTTCAACAACAATGCATACAACTCTTTATTCAGATGGTGGAACAGAAATACAAAGTTCAAGAGTAAATTACAGTAAGAACTCTTCTCCTAACTCTACTAACTGAATGATTTTCTAGCTAGCTTCAGCTCTCTCAAAGAGATTGCTTTATATAATGATTTACATGGAGGAGCAAGTCGACCCTTTAGAGGTCATCTTCTCTCTAAATTTAGCCAATATTAAAGGCGTTTTAACTGATCATAGGCCAACACATAAGCATATCCCTTCTTCAGCGTGAACAGTCTTCAAAGGTGGGGGCGCACATGCTTCTTTTCAATGTGAACGATCTGAAGAGGTGGCACATAGGTTCCTTTCTAAGCGTAGTAGGTGACTGATGGCGAACATAGGAGAGCGTAGTGGCACATCTTATAGATCGTGGGTTGCATGCAACAGTCCAACACATGGATGCTTGATGTGGTGGCAAGTGACGGAGAACACAGGCTGGAAAACAGTCTAGAAAACATCTTCATCACCCAGACGCATGGATAACAGAACGTTTGCAACTATTTCACATTTTAAATGGCCGAAATCAATTCTTAGCAGCGTGCAGTCTGATGGGAGCTCTGGACGGAGTGCTGAATGGAAGGCTGGGACGAGAGCTATATATGCTAGGCATTGATCTAGGTTGAACGAAGTGTCTATCTGCTAGCACGCTTCAGGACTGGAGTCTACAACAACACCTTTCGACATCTGGCAAACCACTAGCGAGTTTAACACAACGAGCTAAATGATGAGCTGGACATGCTATGCGAAAAGCAGGATGAATGCGTTTTGCATATTAACTTGGCCCAAAAAGATTATAAAACCTGCAAACAATTATACAAACCAATTAATACATCAAATATGCTTTAGTAATGTTATTTTCAATTGATTAAACCATAAAAATGATAATAATAAAATAATTTCATATAAACCTTAAAAACACTCATACCTGAGGTTGAATAATGATCTGCATGTCATAAAATATACAAAAGATAATAAAATATATGGTTAAATGGGTATTTTATCTACCAAAAATGGTAACAAATCTAGGATCAACATTCCCCCAAACCGGAGAAATGCCAGGTCCCACTGAGCAAAAAGCAAGAAAAACAATTTAGGAAGAAGGCGAACTAGAAGCTGCCTTCAACTTGGAAGATAAAGAAGGTAATTTAAACTTTCAATATTTTAACCTATAATTTAAAAAAAAACATATCTTTCATGTCACACATTGTATGAAAATTAGAAATGACTTCAACATTCTTAATTTAACATTTTTCAGGTTCAAAATAATTTTATCATTTATAAAGTTTAAAATTAATTCAACCATGTCCAAAGTAAAAATTTGGGCATGTTGAATATATAACATAAAAACATAAATCGCATTTTAAATAACAAAAAGATTAATCATTTTCATGCATGATTGGGTAAGAGAATAGAAGTATTAACAGTGAAATGGAAGTAAAAATTATTTTCTCACAAAACAAAATTTGGTTAGCAAATTTTAATCACCATTTTTAATCAAATTACTATTTTGATATTTCATTTGGACCTTCATTCGATTCTTCGTATGGTAAGACCATATTGAATTTTGCTGTAAAATATGCTTCAAGCTATAACCAAATTCCACTGTTCACATTCCTGAAAATACTTATCATTTGTTAGAGATAAATAGATTTGTCATAAAATAAAAATAATCTAATTTTTCAAATCAAATCCATCTTCCCCCAAACCAAAGATATGGCATGTCCTCAAGCCATACAGAGAGAAGAAATGGTTGTTCTGGAAAATCAGAAAGAATTCTAGCATGTTGTTAATTAGTAAAAAAACTAAGTAGTAAATGGAAATGGTTCATAAATGTATATTTATGAAAAAGAAAATAGTGCTTAGAAAGACCATGTAAAATGAAAATAATATAATTAAAATAAAACCATAGGAAAATCTAGCCATCTATGCATTATTGTAAAGATATCCTCTCACCGTCAATTATTTCAAGTGTACCTTGGAGTGTGTGAGATTTACAGCTATGGGTCCCATTTCTAAGATAATGAAATCATAGATATATGCGGAATTAGATGGTTGGAAAAAATTCAACTTAGAGCCATTCTTGAATGACATTATAAACAATTGGCCATGACATAATTTTTTTGAATTTTTTTCATATATTATCACTATTTGACGAACTATGTGTATAGTGGTGTATTAACTAGATCTCATTTACCAGATATTTCCCCGCTTCCAGCAGGCCTCTTCAGTACCCCGATGGGTTTATCTTGGTACCATGCAAGCATAGCCCCGCTGCCAGCAATCCTGTTTAGTACCCCGACGGGTTTACTTGCATTTATTGAGCTTCCTATTATAATATTTTTACTTAGCATTGACCCACTGCCAACAGGCCTGTTCAGTACCCCGATGGGTTTCCCTTTTATAATGATATTAAACATATGGAAGCCTATTGGTACTAGAGTGTGTTAAGCCCTTCTAAACACATAATTCAATTTTTTCAAAATAAAGTTATAAGTAATTTCATAATGGCCAAACTCATAAAACATGCCAAAAGAGAATAACTGAAAGTTGTTCTTTAACCTAACAATCCTTCTTCTTTATAAAGTAAAGTAATGTTTCCCACAGATAAAAAATTCCACTTACTTTCGAGTTATCACCAAAATACTCAAGAGACAAGTTTTGATATCAAGTATAGGATGAACTAGTAATTCATAGGTGAAAAATATGATAATGAAAGTGGGTCTTATTAAGCAACTGTTTAAAAGAATAAATCAGAAATATACATGTATGAATCAAAATACCAAAAAAATATGAATCGTAACAGAATTGGTTAAGTATGAAATATAAAGGATTGTAAATTTTTAATTTTTACTATAAGTTGAAAATTGCAAGAAGTACCCCATGAAAAGTTAAAATACCTGATGAATATTTAACATACTTCCCTTTTCCAAGTAATACCCCATATGCTGCTTATAGAGATAGAATACTTGTAATCACTGCAAAACCACTTTTTAGATGATTCAATTTATTCATAAAGACATAAAAGAGAAAGAGTATTATATAGACAACCTACTAGAAATGACTCTTATTTATTCAAAGCAACAAGTACATATGTACATATATATAAATGATAATAACCCAAAATATTACAAGGATCAGGAGGAGGAGGAATAGCTTCCCCTTCAACTAATTCCATTTCATTTTGTTGCAAAACATTTTGTATGAAATCCTATTTAGATGTCGGTTTGTGATAGAGCCTAAGTCTATGTCCATTTACTACAAAGGAAATTTCTGAGCCATCAATTGTTTTAATTTTTACTGATCCATTGTCAAAAGCTGTAACTACTTCGTATGGACCCATCCAACGGGAGGTTAATTTCCCTTTAAAATTTTTAAACCGTGAATCAAACAGTAGTGCCCAATCTCCAGTATTAAACTGCTTTTGCTTAATAAATTTATCATGCCATGTTTTTTGTTTATTCTATATTAACATTGTTCTTTGAAGTGCATCTTGCATAATTTTGTCTAACTCATTAATTTGTAATATTCGTTGTTTCTGTGCTTCATCCAAATTCATGCCTAATTGTGCTGCCATACGAAAAAGTTTAACTTGAAACTCAATAGGTAAAATGACTTGTTTTCCATACACTAACTCATAGGGGGTATGTCCGGTAGTGTTTCTGCATGTTATTCTATAGGCCCATAAAGCCTCTGGGAGTCTATCTTCCTAACCCGTATGATGTAAGTGAATGGTCTTAGTTAAAATAGCTTCTCATACTTTATTAGTCGATTCTACCTAACCATTAGCCTAAGGGTAATAAGGTGAAGATTTGCAATGTCGGATGCCATATTTTGTAGTAAGTTCTTTCATTAATTTAGAAGTAAACTGAGTACCTTGATCTGTGACAATTTCTCTAGGTACACCAAACCGGGTGAATATTTCTTCATATAATTCTACCATCGATTTATCTGTGGCTCTAAATAGAGCTTTAGCTTCTACCCACTTGGTGACATAATCCATACAAACTAACATATATTTATTCTTATGAGACATGGGAGAAATTGGTCCTACAAAATCAAGAGCCCATTTCTCAAAAGGTTCAATCATAACCTAGGTTTGTAAAGACATTTGATCAGATGACGTAGGTCTACCCATTCTTTGGCAATTATCTCATCCTTTAACATATTTGGTAGCATCCTTAAATATGTTTGGCCAATAATAACTATAATGTAAGACTTTATATGCTATCCTTTTATCTAAAAAAATTCCTCCACATGGTCTATGATGGCATGCATGGAGGATGTTTTTCATTTCATCCTCCCGCACACATCGTCAAATAATAAGATCAGGACCAGTGCGGAAGAGATCGTTATTAACCCAAGAATAATTAGAACTCTGAACTATAATACGATGCTTATCATGTGGAGGCAAATGGTTTGGTATTTTCCCCGTTGCTATATAATTGGAAATATTTGCAAAGCAAGGGGTTTGAATAGATAAAACAAATATATGTTCATTAGGAATAGTGTCATCAACTAGTTTAGTACCATCTTCATGTTGAATATGGGAAAGGAAATCTGCTACGATATTTTCTTTACCAGGTCGATCAATGATGATAATGTTAAATTATTGCAATAAAAGAATGGCACTGGGTCACTCTACCATTTGTAATTGGTTTATTCATCAAAATATAATGGCGGAGTAATCCATATGCATAAAAACTTCATAACCTGTGATATAACAACGAAATTTATTAATAGAATAAACTACTGCCAAAAAGTCCTTTTTGGTAATGGTATAATTTAATTCGATAGGGGTCATATTTTTGCTAATAAAGTAGATGGCATAAGGTGCTTGTCCTTCTTCTTGGCCGAGGACTGTTCCTATGGCCGTATCAGAGGCATCGGTAGATATGTGAAAAGGAAGGGACCAATCAGGACCCCTAATATTGGTGCCACCGATAGTTTAGCTTTTAATATTTCAAAAGCATTTTGATAGGATTCTGTCCACTGGAATTATGAGTCCTTTGTAAGTAACTTAAACATTGGTGCAGCTATTTTAGTATTTTTTTAATAAAGCAGTGGTAATATCTTGCATGACCAAGGAAGCTTCTTACCTCTTTCTAGGTTTTTGGAGAGGGAAGGCCAACTATTACTTCCATCTTAGCAAGGTCTACCTTAATTCCTTGGGAAGAAATATGGTGTCCTAAAACTATACCTGTTGTCAGTAACATTCTACACTTTTCATGACTAAGAGATAAATTTGTTTCTTGACATCGAATCAGAACTTTCTCTAGGTTGTCAAGAGCTTCCTAAAAGGTGTTACCGTAGGCTATGAAATCATCCGTATATACTTCAACACAATCATGTATAAGATCATAGAAAATTCCTAAGACTGCTTGTTGAAAAGTGGCAAGTGCATTACATAAGCCAAATGGAAAGACTCGATAAGTAAATGTTTCCCAGGGGCATGTAAAAGTGGTCTTATCCTGATCTTCAGGTACTATTAGAATTTGATTGTATCCACTATATCTGTCAAGAAAGGAAAAGTATTGTTTACCTGACAATGTATCTAACACTCGATCAATAAAAGGCAAAAGAAAGTAGTTTTTCAAAGTAGCTTTGTTCAGTTCCCTAAAATCAACACAAATACGCCATTTCCAACTTTCTTCAGAACTACTACTAAAGGAGATACCCATTTACTGTCAGAAATATGATAGATAAAACCAACAGTCAGGAGTTTTTGTAATTCTTCTTTTACTATATCCTTTAGAGCAGGATTCATCCCCCTCTGTGGCTTCCCTATAGGTGATATCCTTGGATCCATATAAATATGGTGAATACAAATATCAGGGTGTATATCCTTCATATCGGTGTATTCCCATGTGAATGCTCCAGCTTGTTTCTTAAGAATTTTAAGCAGTTGTGCTTGTTGGTTTTCACTTAATCCAGCGTTTATATGTAATAATTTTTTAGGGCCAACCTCACAAGGTATGGTATATGGTCCTGTATTCTCTTCAATCATGAAGACACATGGTGTTTCTATAAACACTGAGAAAGCCATATTCTCTTGAAACTCATCTCCAAAAATCTGATCGAGTTGAGCAAAGGACTGAGGGAAATCTGTACAGGTTGTTGAGGAGACAAACTGGTTTAATACATTCTCAGTGGTGTACTCCTGAAGTGCTAAAGAAAAATCACTAGGAAGGGAGAGATCATCAAAGTATTCATCCCCAAAAGAACAATTTAACCACCATGAATTTTCAGTTATTGGTTGTGTTGAGGGGTATAAAATAAGCTTTGTGTGGACAACCCATTGGAAATAGTCATCTCTCCATCCCTACACCCTATAAAAGCATTTGAGTTGGCTAACCATGGTATTCCCAAGATAATATGATGTCCTTTAGAAGGATCCTTTGATTCTATGACCATAAAGTTGATAGGGTACTCCCATGAAGCTACTGATACAACAATGTCATCTAGGACTCCAGTAGGTTTAATCGTAGTGCAATCTACTAGTTCTAGGATGGAAGGGGTAGGGTGAAGAAATTGTCCTAACTGTAAAACTTCAAAAAATGCATTGGTCGTCATGTTAATAGCGGATCCTAAATCGATTAATGTATTCTCTATGGCGGTGTTGTTTATAATTATAGTCACTCTTAGGGTTCTTGGATTTGTATACACAAGTGGAAAATGAGAGATTAGTGACCAGGAGACCAAACATTTTGGTCACCACCACTTTTTTCAAGGGATAAATGACCAAAATTGATAAATTTAAGTGAGCTAACTAAAAAAGACCAAGATAAATGACCACTTTTGGTCACGGGATAAAAACCAACTAAAAACAACCAAGATAAATGACCAAATTTGGTCACGGGATATATAGACTAAAAATGACCACATAACAACTGGTCATTTATTTGGTCATTTTTAGTTGTCACTCCGGCAATGAAAAAAATTACAAATTTAACAATGAATTTGTACATTTTACTAACTTCTAACACCGCAGATGAATTCAGAGACCCCCTCTCTGAATCCATCTGCATTGTTAGAATTTAATAAATTATAACATATATATAATATATATTTACACGTCCCTATATTAACAAATTGAATTAATTCAACCGAGCTATATGTTAATTTGGACATGACCTTGGAATATAAAAAAACCCACTAAACCTTGGCATATAATGTTAATTGAGCTATTTGATATGCTTGGCCTAAAAAAAGCAACACTAATAGGCATATTCATTACCTCTTTTTGAATGGTGGCATAATATCACTTAACATGATGCTACCAAAATGACACCATAGGGGTGGAACCATGGAAAATTTTGATAGAATTGCTAATAATGCAAGTAGAACCATGTATAATGAATACAAAGACAAATAGAATAGAAAATGGTATAGACAGGTCTATTAACTGTTACATGTTGTGTTTTGAACATAAAGTTGATAAACATATATTGTTTGAATAACTTGCATTCTGATTTTTGTACATAATGTTGACAGACATAGATTGTTTGTGTAACATGCATGTTGAGTTGGATTTTGTAAGAAGCAGTGAAAATTAAAAAATATATTGTAATTGTTGATATGCAAATTGTTACTATTGATCTTAGTGATATATCCTACGTCCTAAAATAAATTGCATACATGGATTATGTCTGTACGATTCTATAAACAATTGTAATTAATGAAAAGAACAAGTAGAGTAAATAGTTTATTCAGAGGCCGTGGAGGCCATTTATATTAATAATGTATTATTTAAATGATTGATATTTATAGACATAAATATCCCAACTTTAATATTTCCTGTAGAGGAATCATTAATACTAATCACACCCTTCAATGAATTTGAGAATTAGTGGCCTAGGTGTAAGTAGATCTTGTTTCAATTTAGTGCTAGCAAGGATATGAGAGTACATATCATATGCACAATAATTGTGAATTTATTTAGGAAAGAAAATTGTAAAATAAATGGTTCTATTCCCTTCATGGAAGGATTGATGTATATTTTTAAGATTGGTTCTTGATTTGACGTCTTTTGTAGTTAATTTTTTTTGTCTTTGAGTTCTCTTATGCATATTGCAATCCATGCAGAACTATAAACTTGTTTGATTATTGCTCGAACGACTTTGACAAAAATATAAATTCATTGTCTCGTGTTGCAATTCCCATTGTGCTATTTGTTGATATCAAAATCTATTAACATTGTCTTCGAATCAGCTAGAACCATAGAATAATGTATGGAAGTTTAGTTCTTCAACATACATGTCTTGAAAAATGCTCAAAGGACTGAGATTTTCAGAAGTAGCAATTTGAATAATTTGATTGTCCAAATCATCTATTAGATGTGTTTGTACATATACAAGGTTTCATAAGTAAAATTTGGATTCAAGATTTCCACTAAAAGTAAAATGTGGATTCAAGGTTATGAATTTCCTTACTAGAGGAAGGGGGATTAGTTGACTTCCAAGGTTCAAGGTTTTATTTGGAATTGCTCCAATATTGATGGGATCTTTAATCATAACACAACATGTTATCTCAAAATAATCTTGTTCAGGACAAACCCAATATGTGGATTTACATAATGCTCATGACAAAAGGCCTTGCTTTAGGGGAATCTTATCAGGCATGGGATCGTTGAATCCCATATCTATGATCTTATCAAACCTTGATAGCTAAAATATCATGCACAAGATCACTCTATTAAATAACTAACACCCTCCTTCAAAATTCACATTCATTTATTCCAAAAGAGAAAAAATCACTAAAAAAAATATCCTCTACCAAAGAAAGAAAACTAAAACTAAACATTGCCATTAACCTTATAGTTTTCCATAATCTAAAACCCAATAGTTCTCTCTACTAGCCATAGACCCACAAATTTACAATTTTATATTTCCGTATTACCCTGCCCAAAATAAAAATAATAAATGTTTTTTTAATGATTTGAATCTTAGGTAGTCTTCATTCCTGTTTAATTGAATGGAAAACCATATGCAACTAGAGAAGCAAGACTGGAAAAGGGAAAAAGATTCGAATTGAATTAAATTGACTGGAGGACCAATCGTGATGGAGTTTTCATATATTTGGGTGAGGTTCAGGTTAGGACTAGCAGGAGTTGTGTTCAGTGTCACGTGGTGGATTTGAGTCGACACTGTAGTATTAAACTTTGTCAAAATCCCCTTCCTCTATTACCTTCCAGGTATTTTGTTCCCACATCCTTGAATTTATAATCACATTCCATTGTCCATCCACACATCATTGGTGAAATTTCATCTACCATCAATTTTCCATCCTTATTCATTTTCCCCTGTGTTCTAGGTTTGTAATTTTTTAGGCGGAGTAGGTTTGAAAAGAGTTAGGGTCGTTAGCTGAGTAGATTGCAATGAATGAATGAAAACCAACATATTTCCATATAGCCTGACCTTGGTTGTTAGGATATTAGATGTTGTGTTATCTTTTCCATTATTTTTAACTACATATTCAGCTATCTTCAACTACATCTAGAGTAAATAGATCTCATGTGTTTCTAGCTATAGATAATTTTGTATGCGTATCTATGTTATCCGAGCAACAGGATTGGGCTGGGAATTAAACATATGAACTAGAGATACTTGAAATCGGGTTGCGGTCAGATATTTTAGAGCATTGAAATAAATTTATAGAGATCATCCCCTCCATCTCTGCATCTAGTTCACACCATATTAGTAATTAATCCAAATACCCTTAGAAACCAATACAGTTCTTTTCTGTAAAATTGCTTTGAGCAAAATCAGTTTGATCAAAGATAAATCATTAGAAAATGCATGGACCATTGTAGGCATAATTAGCAATTAACAACACATATGTAATTTTTGCTTGATCTTTGAAATATTACAGAAGATGTTTGAATATATCCATACCATATAACAACATATGTACGATAATATGCATAAGACTTTTATGTATATATACCTGAGATGGAAAAATCCTCTTCAGGGGAAAGAGGGGAAACAAAGCCATTGAAGCTATGTTTGCAACTCTAAAGCAAGGACTCCGTGACTTAATCATCACTATCCAAATCAAAACCGCTGGATTAAATTATATGGGGTGGAGTTTGCTCCTTATAGACTCCGAAATCTTTTCTCCTAATAATTTTTGTGATTGAATATGTTGGACAGTTGGTTCAGATTGATGAAGCTTGTTTCTTGAAATCCAAGAAGAAGAGTTGTATCACTTATTCCATTGTCTTGGGAAGTTATTATTTTTAATACAATAAAGTTAGAAAAGAGGCTATCAAATTCCCTTTCCCTTTATATAGGCCATGGAAGTATGACCCTCACTACATAATAGTAACAGAAAACGAAAATCAAAAGCTAGGGCTGATGACTGTGAAAGGATACCCTTTGAAGATAAGTTGGCAAACTTTCATTCATGGATTGAAGTAAAGGAATTTATAGATATTTATGAAAGCTCTTCTAAGGAAATTTAAGAATCCTTCCTTCCTCCTTAACCTGATAAATTAGACATGTCGTATTACTACACATTCTACAAGCTCGAGGGTGTAGTGGTTACAAAGGCTAATATTAATTTTTTAGAACTGAGAAAACAAGAAAGGAGGTATTATAATAGAGGACAATTTCAACAAGAAAAATATGGGCCCATAGTGGACAATGCAGTTGTACCTAGGAGAAGAAAATGTCTCTTATGGACATATCTGTTAAGACAAGAAATTCTCAAGGTTGATGATGAAGCACATGAGAGCGAGAAAGATGAATATGAGGGGGAGGACAACATCCTAGGAACATGGGTAGATTGGATGAAAAATCAGGAGTAGGCACTTAAAGGGTCAGTAGCTCAAGTACATAACCAAGAAGGATACAAAAAAGGTAAGATGAAGAAGCCCATAGGTAGGCATGGGAAGTAGAGTAGAAATCTAAATCTAGAAAAGAGATTGCAAAGAAAGCAACAAAAGAATCAAAGGAGAAAATATAAATAGAAGAAGAAACGGCTAATAAGGCCACTAAAGAGGAGGTAAGAAAAAGAGAAGTAGAGGAAGCAACAAGTAAGGCTATAGAAGAGGATTCAGAAAAGGTTGCTAAGGAAACCAAAAAATAAATAAAAATCAATATAATAAAAGGATCGAAGAGCAGTAGTGAAAGGAAATTTAAGATGGGGAAATAAAGAAAAAAAGGAGAAATGGGAAGGATGTTTAAAATGTTGAAGTAAGGAGAACTATAGCTGAAGATTTAATGGAAGGACAGGGGGATAATATGATAAATTCCCCATGGAGTTAAACATGCCAGAAGTGGTCGAAGGATCATCTCACAGGAGCCTGTCCTCTCGCTCCCCCTCCAAATATTCCCATATGATTTCCTTAGCCTTACCATAAATATTATGAACAAACGTAGTTATAGCTCTTCACAAAAATTCAACCCTCTACCCTATTGGCTTGAGATTTTCTAGCCCCTTTATTCCTTTGATCCTTCTAAGATAGCTCAAGAAGAAAAGGAGAGAAAAAGGGATAGCAAGGACTACTTTTTTTCCCTATAACCTTTGGACCTCATTCCCTAGGCGCATACCCATTTATGATGATAAGGCTATCTAGTTCACCATTACTACCCTAGAGCCATTGGTTTCGAATCCATACCAAGAGATGGGTCCCCAAGACTAGAGGATTACCCAAGTAAGATTTAAGACCTCTTAATTGCTACAAATTGCTAACATCTGAATGGAAAAACTCAATAGTAACTTAGTCTATTACAAGTATATTAGGGTTCTCATTCAAGTGAGAATATCAAGAGGAAAGTAGAGTCCATGACTACTGACAATTAGTTTCCAAAAATAAGGTTGAAAGACCCAGAAGTTAAAAAGGGGATATTGGAAAGCAAACTGGTCTCTTTCATAAAGGACCCATGGGAAGCTACAGAAGCTATCTCTATTTTGAAAATGAAACAAGAAAGTATCGGGTCTCTTAAAAGCAATTAGACTACAATGGCATTCCAACCAATGCAAGAAGTGATGGTTGAGAAGTAGAGGTTGGATAAGGAGGTAAAATACCTATGTAATGAAAATGCTATCCTCAATGCTCAAAATCAGTCCCTTAAAGAAAGGGTGACATCTTTGGAATCTATGTAGGTTAAGGCCACACATATTCCAATTCTACTAGATTAAGCAAGGGAACAAATGAAAACCTTTCATTTTAAAGTGATAGAATCATGGATGGATAGATCCTCCATTCCTTGGATTGTCTTTCTTGGAATAGGTGATGTTGACATAGCCTAGCTCTGGAAAAAAAATTGAGCAGAACCTTAAAGAAGTGGAGGACTATAATGGAAATCATCAAGAGATCTTAGTCAAATTAGTCAGTATGAAAAACATAGCTAATAGAAGGAAGACCTGAGAGCAACTATTAGAATATATGCACTCTTTGAAGATGGTATTATCTATTTCATAACCCATGATTCTATTGGACTTGGAGAAGATGGGCCCACTCTTCAATGAATAGAGCATTTGGAAATATTCTCATAAATGCCCAATATTTTGATGTTCTAGCAAGGCCTAATGGAATGGAAACAACCGGGAATTATTAAATGAAAAAATCCTTGAGTGCAAAGAAAGTGTGCTCCCAATAATAATTGCTATAAGGGTTATGTTGAGGCCTAGAAATTCGCAGGCAACAACAGCAAGGGATTCTCCCCGGTCAACGTTCCCAACTAGCCCGTGACTATTTGGTATAGGGAATCCGTCCAGTTTGCGGTCCGGCTACCGTAGGTCAAGTAACAAAACAAAAGGTTTTACCAGTTGCGGCCCAGTCCACCGTATATTTTTGTATTTTTTTGACTTAAGTATGATATGCATATGCCTATTTAACCATGCAGGATGATAAGGATGCAAGGAGCAGTCACAACATGATGCGCAGGTTCTTACCTCTCGTCTTAGAACTCACAAGCATCTAAATCACATATGCAGCAATAAAATAAAACTAACTATCTATCTATCTATCCCTGGGGAGAAAGCTGTAACTTAATTATGAGTAATGTGTATTGTACATGCAATATAAAGAGAAATTACAGTTAGCTGACATTTCTTCCCACAATGCATGAACAATTAAAGATATTTAGACAATTAGATAGCCAATTGTTTTATGAATAGCATACATTACTCATGGTGGTAATCTCACAGAATAAACTAGAAATCATTCAAACAAGAACATAGGCTCTGAGAGTTAGAACGATCTCACAGTTAATGGACACAAAGCTGGAAAAACAAAATAGTTCATCTTTCCGCAATCCACAGCATAACATTTGAGAGTCCCACCACTCTTTCTCCAATAGGAAAACAATGATTCTTTATTGCAAAAAAAAATAGTTCTTCTTACAATATTGCTTTTCATGCCTAACTCTGGAAAAAAATCCCCTATTCCTTCTAAGCCTTCTATATTTATACAAAAAGGGCGAGACTGTTGGGCTGCCCAAAGTGACCTTTGGGCTTCCCAACTCTTCACCTCCAATTTTTCACTTTTCTCAAATGTTTTTACAAAATCATTACAAATTACAAAAGTGACCAATCATTTATGAGGAGGGTCGCACTTGGGTGTCCAGAAACTTCTTCCACGCCAAAGCTTCAGAGGTGATGCCTTCAAAAGCACAAGGTTCCAGAAACTAGATGTTGATCTCAAACTTCGCAGCCTGGTTCTTTATAGCCTCAATTTTGGCTATGCTCAACCGAAGCTGATCGTCCAAAAGCTGCACACTGATGGCTGAATGATCTACTTCACTCCTCAAAATCTGATCATATAAGGCTTTAATATGATGTACTTTCGCTTCCTCCTCCTGATATCTCTTCTGCAACATCTCCACAAATGAGTTGTGGTCTAGGAAAACATCAAGCCTCTGTTCGGCCTCTGTTTGGCACCGATTGTAGGTAATAAGGAGCCTCCTAAAGAACTCTGTGCAAGATCCTTTTGTCTTTTTAACTGCTTTTTTGAAATCCTCTGCGGTATTTATAGCAAATTCTAGTAAGTCATAATCCCACTTGAGGGCCTGTTGATCCTTTGATGGCAGCTCTGCTGGAGTTTCTTCATTGTTTTCCAACCTTGCCATCCTCGCAGTCAGGACTTCAAGGATGTCTTGAGATCTATCAATGAAATAAGAGGAGGTCTCCAGGATTTCCTCCAATCGGCCATCTATCTGTAGCACTTTGCACCTTTCCTCTTCTATGGCAGTCTGTAGCTGCAGCATCTTGGCCTTTTGGGCCAGCACATGCTCCTTGAAGGGTTGTAGATTAACCTGCTGCTCTCTTGCTTCTTCTAGAGAAGTTGTTAGAGAAGTGACCTACTTTTGAAGCTTCTTTTCCTGTTCTTGGGCGTGCATCTCACTGGCCTCCAAGATGATCTTTTGCTGCTCTAAATCTTCTACCTTTCCCAGCAGCTGTTCCTTTTCCATCTTTAGCTCTTGATATTCTTTATGCACTTTCTCCAGGCATCCTTGTGCAGTTTCACTAGCTTGTTTCTCTGCATGGAGGAGATGCAATTCATCCTTTGAAGATCTCATTTATTTTTTCATGTCTTCATATTTCCTTTTTATCCTATTGCTTTCCTCTCTCTCTTTCCTCAATGTGTCTTTCAATTGAGCAGAGGACTTCTTGGATAGCTCCAAGTCTATCATAATCCTGTCCACATTATCTTCCAAAGCTTGAATCAGTGCTGCTCCGGCTCTAATGGTGAATCTAGGGTCTTGGTCTGTTCCAAATACAATGGGTGTATTCGTTATAATTTTCCCAGGCAGACCTCCCATTTCAATCTTCCTTTCTGTTCTCTTCACTATCCTCTTTGTTGCCCTGTCATAGAAAAAAGTATTGAAATCAGGGATCTCTTCCTCTTTTTTCTGTACAAAGGGGACCAGCTTCAGTGTAGGGACCACAGGTTGTCCAGGTGTGCTAGCAGTTGGTACTTCTGGGGCCTGAACCTTAGGGTTCTCCATGTCTTGTGTCTGTCCTCCAGCTGTGTTAGAGGCTGATTGTTTTGTCTCTGTCTGTGTCAGCTTTAGCCTCTCTGCTTCTTGTTTCTGTAGCTCTTCATCAAGCTTCTTTTTCTTTTCTTCTTCTTCATTTCTTTTTTCTTCTTCTGCTTTTCTAGATGCCTCTTGTGCATCTTTTCTTTTTTCTTCTTCTTCTCCCTATAACCACCCTGCAGCTTCTTGTGCTAGCCTTTGGGCTTCCTCATTTCTTCTTTTGGCTTCTTCCTCAACTTTTGCTTGTTCATCTCCCTTCCCACCTTTGGTGGTGATCTTCTTCTTAAACCTTCTCCTCAATGTTGTTATGTTTAATGCACTTCGGAAGACAGATTCTTCCCTATCCCAATGGTGGGTGTATTCAAAATATACGTTGTTTTCTTTACAATGCTCAGCTACTTTATTGCGGGAGTCACTTCTATGGAAAGGAATCTCACCAAAATAAAAACTTTCCAACTCTTCTACAAATTCATCAACTTTCTTCACTCTGGTGAACCTGTAACTTCCTAACTTGAAGGGCAAAGGAGGATAGGAAGCCTTCTTATGCTCAAATAGGAAGCTCCCTATGCCATCCAAGAAGACTTGCCTAACCGCCTCCTTGTGAATGATGTAGTCAGTGGCGTATTTGGGCAGCAGGGAAGGTTCTCTTGAACCTCCAAACATCCTGAAGTAAAGGCCATCCTCAGTCAGATAGTAGTCTGCATATTCTTCCATTACTTGTAGCGCCTCCTGTGACATGCAATCACACTCCTTCAGGAAAATGAGTGTATATAAGGGCATGATGAAGTGTTCATAGACTTCTCGATAATGACTGTGGTACTTGTGTGCCCACAGTGGTTTATAAGTAGAATAGATAGGCATTCTTTCCCTGTCCCAGATGCACCTGAGGCCGGGGAAAGGCTGATTGCACAATATACAATTGATAAGTATGGAACTCATATAGAATTCAGACCTCTTTTGGGACACTCCTCCTAAAGCCTAGGCCAAGCAAGCTGAAAGACTATTTGATACAATGCTGGCCCAGTTGAAAATGGTCCCTTGGGTTGCAACATAAAAAATGATTGGCATCCATTCCAATTTGAAGAACCTGCCATGAGCTCTTCCAAAAATCCTGTTGAGCATTAAAGCTATGAACCTATATGGGGCCCTTAAGCTTGCTGTATCATACTCTCCCGTAGCCCTGGTTTTGAAATGCTTTCCTGATAGCAGCATTCTTTTAAGGGTTTCTACAAGGTCCATTCTAATGTTATTCAACCAATCATCAGACAGAAATATTTGCACTTCTGGCAGGTGGTATGCCAGAGCTACATATCCTAGGCTATATGCAACATAGCCCTATTTTTCAACATTCTCCAGGATCATCATTGTTACATCCGCTCGGGGAAAAATCCAACCAATTACTTCAGAGCATGGGAAAAGCTCTGGTCTAGTGGCAATCTTCATTAGTGAAGATCTCTCGATATTGGCATATATGCCCTCTTCTTCTAGGCCCATATCTGGCACCTCCCGGTGTGTGATCAGCCTGTAAATCTCTCCCCATTGGTACTCGGTCTCCACACCAGATATACACTTGGTGTCTTCGTATATGTATTATTTTTTGGTAATGAATTCCACTTCAGGCTCCTCCTCGACCACAGGGGCCTTCTTCTTTTGCCTTTTTGACATTGTGAATTCGAAATCTTCCTGTTATACATGCAATCATCATCATTAAGACATTCCTGACTACGTTGCAAACATTGGGCCACAAGGTGCATTGTTTAACTTCATCTATGTTCAACATGATGGAAAATAGTTATGAAGCAAAATGTGCAAAACAGTTCTATCAACAAATTTGAGCATGAAGCAAATCTACATAATAATGAAGAAAACTTGAGCTATCAGTGGGCGCCATGACCATCTCGCTGTGGGGAATGACAGGGGGAATCATGAAAAATTTCAACGGTGCACTTTTAGGAAACACACTACTATCTGTTTAAAACCGTGTTCAATAATACACTGAGGTGCTATATAACCCCCACCGGGCTTGGGTTCGAGACCGGCCGTGAACCGACTTTGCGCGGAACAGCGCGGTGAAATGTGACTGGTCTGAAGGATACGAGTAGCATGAAAATGGGTCAACGAGTACAATTATCAAAGGAAAACCACGAAAAACCGTCCCCCATCAAACATCATCACACAGTGCGGATTGGTGCAAAAAGCGTAACGGCCGTCTACACCAAACCCCCTATTCTCTAAGCGTAGGGTTGCATAATCAAAATCCACGGAGTAACAACACCCTATGTGCTAAAAATTCCTCCCATAGATGGTTACGATACAAATCCCTAATCCACTATATATGCATGTAACCAATGGGCCAAGGGAAAATGGTCGTGGACAAAACCCAACCATAGAAAACCAACAAAGCCCGAAAGGAATGGGAAAAGGAAATGAGGAGCCTACCTGGAAACACTGTATGGATGGCGGGGAAAGGGTGGTCAAGCTTCCACAGTTGAAGCCACCTAGAACGAGCATACACCAACAGCAGGGTCCGACCAAGCTCAAGAGGATGACAGCACAACGAGAGCAACAGTGGGCAAGTCGAAACTGCAATCCAAATAGAATAATAATAATAAAATAGACCCGGCCCCAAAAATATATATAAGTCAACCACGTGCGGCGGGGAATAGTAAAATCGAACGATGGAACATTAACTGATCGGGGGGCGAAAACATAACTCCTTCCGCAACGTCGGGTGTCCAAATCGCTAAGCCATCCGCAGAGACACAACGCATTGGAGCTAATAATGGAAAGGGAGCTGCAACGGCAGAGACGCAAAGGATAAACCACCCACAATGCAAGGTTTGAATCGGAAGCGGAAACAATAAAAGATCGAAAAATTTAGTGCTTTCGGCAGCTGCAACGACGGAGTCACAAAGGGAGCGACCTTCCACAACGTTGGGGTTTAAAATGACTAGACGACCGGGAAAGATAGAGCCTTCCGGAGCTGCAACGGCGGAAGCTCAAACTCAAAAAATAACAAAGCGGGGTCCGACACGTTAAAGCAATATTCAGGAGAGTTCGTAGTTTGCCGTCCGCAACGGCGGAAAAAGGAATAACAAATCATTCTGATGTAAACCAAAAGATCAACTGATTGAAAGAAACGTATCGAAGAAAACTTAAAATCCAAGACTTGTCATTCTGCCGCAACGGTGGGAACACCAACCAAATAAAATTCCGATTCGAACATGCTGAAAACGTATTAAAAAGCAATGATAAAGTTTGAATCAACAGTGGATTATTTCAAGCGTTAGAGGAAGAATCAAACAAGTGGTAGATCAATCCAAGCATTGGAAAATCTTTCTGAAAAAAATTATTAGATCAAACCAAAGAAAAAAATCAAGCTAATTCAAGCAAAAGGAGGGTCCCAATTTTTTTTGGAATTTTGGGAAAATGTTGCAGCTACAACAGGTTAGTGTGGAATTTGGTTCCACTTTTGGTTGGATAAGTATGTAGGATCTAAGGGATTTAAGGTTGTTGTCAATTGAAATATACAATTTTGGTGCCAATGCTCTAGCTAGAATCTTGTACAAGAAGTTCGGCCTCACTGCTAATAATGTGGTTGTACTTGTAACTGTTAAACAAGCCTTAGCATAGATTTACTCTGAAATTGTAGTTTGAGGGGAAACTCATCATACTATTTCTAGATGGCGTGTTTTCTTTCCATTATGCTAGATTTTCTAGAGGATAGCAATAGAGTGGGATACATGTCATTTAATAGCAAATGAGGCAATCTCTATGTAATAAATATTTATTTTGCATGAAGTAGTCACCTACTCATGAAAATTGGTATTGATCCCATCTATGTGCCTAAGAACAAGGAATTCACAAATAAGGACAGTGACAAATATTCAGAACAACTCTTTTTTAAGGAAACTAAGAAGACTACTTTCTATGGAACATAGACAATAAAACATATACCACATTGATATTCATAGGGGTTTACAAAATCATAAAAAGTTGTTATTTTGAAGTTCCCATGTCAATCCAGTCCATCCCATGCTCAAAAATATTGCATACAATGATGACAAGGTGACAAACCAAACCACACTTCTTGAATAGCCTAGGGGATGCCCTAATGCATTTGATGATGATGGATTTCCCAAGGCAAAGCAACAACAATACTCCTTATGTTAATATCTCAATGTTGTTGTGTATATATGTTCAACCTAGTGTAGATCTTATACTACTACTCATGTAAATAAATATTGCTATATGTTTCAGCAACTGGCACATAATTTCAAGGATGGATTTGAAGGTGTTGACCATGATGAAGACTACTCTAAATATGTTGGTTCTAGTAAATACTTTTTAGTTGTTTTATTATTTATTACAACAAACAACAACAAGGATTTATGCGAGTGCCTCAATTTGATCACCAACAGTCAACCTCTCCAGTTTTCCATGCTTAATTTGTTGAGGATTGCCATCCATGTGTTGCATGTTAACAAAGGTGATGGTGATATGAAGAGGAGAAATAGTAAAAGCACTAATGGATACAAAATTAACATGAATTCCTAAAACATTTTATGCAAATTTGAGATATCACAAACAATAGACTCACCAAACAGTAAACAATTTTGTTCGGTTACTGGTTTATACAGTCTCGTTATGTGTGGATTAAAAGTTAAAACTATAGTTTTGGGTTCAATTGGGATCATTGATGTCCCACAAGTTGATGAACCTTAGTCATTTTCATGCTCTATCCACTCAATCATTTTGTATTATCTATACTTCTACATATGAATAGAATGACACTTCTTACTAATAAAAAATGAAATGAAATGAAAATTTTATATTTGTGTAGACAAGTGATCAAATAAGTTAATGGGAATCTGAAATACAAGTAATAACAGCAATGGAGTGCTTAGATCATCTCCAATGCTATATTTAAGGTTAAAGGCTAGAATTAGAGGTAGGTGGTCAAACCACTATAGCCAGTTAGGGATGATTTAAAAGTGTAATGTTAGACAGGGTATAGTGTGAGAGAGATGTGTATGCTTTAGCATCATGTTTATACCAAAAAATCCAATAAATAGATTTTCAAGTTCATGCTAGTGCACCTCTATTATCTCTTTAATAGAAGTATTTCTTGGATATTGCTGACATTTCATATAATTAATGAGTGAATGCCTCCACTGAGCATTACTCTACACATGCATTAATTTGTTCTTGCCACTAGATTACATGCATCTTGTAAGTACAATCAACATAGCATTACATTTTGTGTACTATTTTGTAGATTAAGTGCTCTTCATTGACATGTCATTTTTACATTGGGTTCAAGGAAATGAAAGTTGTATTTGTGCCATGTTTTTGTTGCTTCTCTCATCTAGACCAAGGGCTACTCTTTTTTCTTTTTTTTCCATGAGATACTTCTTATATTTACAATGCCATATTTACAATCATTCACATGAAGGGTTTTGAACCTGGGTCTCAATGTTAATACAAGCATGATCACCTCATTGCTTTCCATTAGAGCTCATTCTCATGGGTCAGACCAGGAACTACTTTTAGAGTGTAAAATGTAAGATAACCCACAGAACTATCTATTGAATGGAAGTTTCTAGTAGGTAAGATATTCTAAAATTACATCCAAGTTTACAGTTCTGAGTTAACTTTTTTAGTCCCTATGAGCCCTCTCAAATAGAGCATCTCCATCTTTATTGCCATATCCATACATTTATGTAATCTTGTTATTTGGTAATCTACTGCTATATGACTCAATGCAAATAATGCACATAGTGTTCTTCTATGTAGTAGAACTGGTATAAAATAGGTCATAGAGAACACTTGTTTATTACTTATGTGAGAAAAATCCTTGATAAATAATCACATGCTTCTTGTTCTAATGAATTATGTGACACAGAACATTGCAAGAACAAGCTGTGCCATTCATTCAGGATGTTCATTTATCATGTTTATGCTAGATCATCAATGCAAAGATCAAGGGGATGGTTTAATCAACTACTATACATTTAAAAGATTCAGTGAGTGACATAGTTGGAAGTCATTGTTTTAGAAATATATTCAAGGTTAGATGCAGAGCGACTATTATCCTATTATTTATCCTTGTCCCTTCATTTTTGGAATTTGGGTTCGTTTTGTATGCTTGTGTTAGAAACAGTATCTGAAGAATTCTATGGGCTCTTCTGGCTTCACCTAGGATTTCTAGCAGGAGGCACTTAATCCTTCTCCATTGATCTTGTCAACTATGCATCTTTACCAATGCTAGATTATTTTCTCCGTGCTAATATATATACCATTGTTACTTGGCAACATATGAAGGAGCAATTCTCTCTTTCTGTATGCATATTTTCAATCCACTATTTTATCTCTGTTAAGGCATCCCGCAGAGTTCGATCATTCTTTTTGGACAGAGTTGATGAAATCTATAGGTGTAGTGTTTTTTTTGGTTTGATTTATATGGTATTTACTATTTTATGAATCATGTTGTGATCATGTTACATATTCTTTTATCAGATATCCTGTACAAAATTTTTATGTTCTTAATGCAAAATGTCTCAATGGAGGAGCATCCACGGTAGGCGTCTCATTGTGTAAAGCATTATTAATTCTTGCACATGATCTAGGAACTAGGAATCAAAATCATCAAAGAATTATTTGACAAATGCCCATGAATTAGCAATTATTGGAACCAAAATAGGTTTCCTCTCTGTATCTTTTATAAACAATAAAGGGTTACAATTCCCATGCATGAGCCATAGCTTAACTCA